>WNWK01007416.1:27500-90000 GCA_009830355.1 Cherax destructor | reverse complement strand
TTAAGCCAAAATAGCAAGTTTTACCTAATCGGCACGACATATATATATATATATATATATATATATATACTTCAGAAATATATCACTAACTTCCTGAAGTCACACTACCATGTTGGTAAACACCTGTGATAACAAGACAGGTACTGACTGAGTGATAGTGATTGTCTTTCCTTCTTTGGCTCAGCGGCGAAGTAGTCAAGAATTTCATAGTTAGAGTTGAAAGAGTGCTTTGGCGTCTTAAGAAATTGGCATGCAATGCGGATGTTGCTTTGTGATGTTGAGTTTGTTTAGTAAGGTAGTGTGTATGTGTGTAGTGTGTGATCCCAGTTCTAGCCCACGGGAACCCACACCACAGTATGTCCTCTGATCAAAGTAAAACACCTAGCTCTGCTGGGTGCTTGATTCTTGTAGGATTGCGTGGTCCCGTGGGTTAGAGCTGGCCAAAACGACATGGGTTCGAATCCTCGGCTAGTCGCAGTGTTATTTTTATATATATATATATATATATATATATATATATATATATATATATATATATATATATATTTATTTATATATTTATATATAAAGTGTAAGGCTGTTAGGGTCTTAGTCGATTGGTTTGAGCGGCATCCTGGGGAAGGGATCACCAGACCATTTTTTAGTCTGATGACGTGTCTTTATTGGGGTTATCCTGGGTTACTAACCCACTGGGTTAATCATTCAAATAAGATCTTACCTAGACCTGATTTATCACTGAACAACGTTGAGAGCAACACAAGTGTTCACCAAGTGTTCCATGAGGGACTGACCACCTCCTCTCCAGACTGATAGATTCATCACCTATCAGATCTGAGGGACTGACTACCTTATTTTATTCCACCACTTCTATATCCCATTACTCTGTGCATTAGACTGATAAAGACACTGACTGGCGTAGCGTCTCCACAATAAAGACACCCAGGTGTTGCACATGTGTCTTATCAATAAAGACACCCAGGTGTTGCACATGTGTCTTATCAATAAAGACACCCAGGTGTTGCACATGTGTCTTATCAATAGACACCCAGGTGTTGCACATGTGTCTTAAAGCAGGATACTGCCACACACCTGAACACAGGCAGAGGGAGAGGAATAACACCACTATGTTAAACTAATTATAATTAATAATAATAATATCGTTGGAGTATTATGTTTCTAAGTCTATAAAAATGAAACTTAAAGTTAGTTTGCATCGTGAATATTGTTCCATGAACACTCAACGTTGTTCCATGAACACTCAACATTGTTCCATGAACACTCAACGTTGTTCCATGAACACTCAACGTTGTTCCATGAACACTCAACGTTGTTCCATGAACACTCAACGTTGTTCCATGAACACTCAACGTTGTTCCATGAACACTCAACGTTGTTCCATGAACACTCAACGTTGTTCCATGAACACTCAACGTTGTTCCATGAACACTCAACGTTGTTCCATGAAATCTCAACGTTGTTCCATGAACACTCAACGTTGTTCCATGAACACTCAACGTTGTTCCATGAACACTCAACGTTGTTCCATGAACACTCAACGTTGTTCCATGAACACTCAACGTTGTTCCATGAACACTCAACGTTGTTCCATGAACACTCAACGTTGTTCCATGAACACTCAACGTTGTTCCATGAACACTCAACGTTGTTCCATGAACACACAACGTTGTTCCATGAACACTCAACGTTGTTCCATGAACACTCAACGTTGTTCCATGAACACTCAACGTTGTTCCATGAACACTCAACGTTGTTCCATGAACACTCAACGTTGTTACATGAACACTCAACGTTGTTCCATGAACACTCAACGTTGTTCCATGAACACTCAACGTTGTTCCATGAACACTCAACGTTGTTCCATGAACACTCAACGTTGTTCCATGAACGTTGAACAGTGTACCGTGAACACTCAGCGTTGTTCCACGAACGATGGATATTCACGAACTTTTTATACGTTGAACATTATACCATGGACACTGAAAATTGTACCAGAGACACTCAATATTGCAGCAGGAACAATGAATATCGTACCATGAACACTGAACTTAGTACCATGAACACTGAACTTAGTACCATGAACACTGAACAATGCACCGTGAATTCTGAACATTGTTCCACAAATACTGAACATTGTACCATGAACATTACTGTGAGTTATAGTGTTAGAAAGTTGTCTGAGGTTTTCAGCTGTGTCAGTGTTGTGGGGAGTTAGGGATACCAGCAGTGTCAGTGTTGTGAGAGCAGTAAGGGATACCAGCAGTGTCAGTGTTGTGAGAGCAGTAAGGGATACCAGCAGTGTCAGTGTTGTGAGAGCAGTAAGGGATACCAGCAGTGTCAGTGTTGTGAGAGCAGTAAGGGATACCAGCAGTGTCAGTGTTGTGAGAGCAGTAAGGGATACCAGCAGTGTCAGTGTTGTGAGACCAGTAAGGGATACCAGCAGTGTCAGTGTTGTGAGCAGTAAGGGATACCAGCAGTGTCAGTGTTGTGAGAGCAGTAAGGGATACCAGCAGTGTCAGTGTTGTGAGACCAGTAAGGGATACCAGCAGTGTCAGTGTTGTGAGCAGTAAGGGATACCAGCAGTGTCAGTGTTGTGTGAGCAGTCAGGGATACCAGCTGTGTCAGTGTTGTGAGCAGTCAGGGATACCAGCTGTGTCAGTGTTGTGAGGAGTCAGGGATACTCATTGTGTCAGTGTTGTGAGGAGTCAGGGATACCAGCTGTTGTCTCACTAGATTTGTGTGTGTAAACCTAATATTTCTGCTTCTCTGTGGGACTTAAAATAGGTGCTGGCACCAACAGTTTGATGGATCAGGTTATTAAGTGAAGATGCCTGGTGTTGTGTAGGTCAGCAGGGGTCACGACCTTTGGCATTATCTACTGACGGATGTTTAGAGATTTCTGACAGGTTGGGATGTGGCTGTTTGGGTTCGACCCCCCACTCTTTTCTCCCTTCCTGCCTTCCTTCCCTCCATCTCACCCAGCACCCACTGCACCCACCTGAACCGTAGAGAGAACCTTGAGCAGTGCTCAATCAAGGTGACCACCACCATAACAATCTCCACATGCTGAACACGATGACCTTGCTGGCTCTAGCTCTTGGTCAGCTTCGACCAAACACACACACACACACAAACGAGTTAGGTAACGAAAGACTGGAAATCAGATTGGAGGGATAGAGTATGGAGGAGGTGAATGTATTCGTATATTTGGGAGTGGACGTGTCAGCAAATGGGTCTATGAAGGATGAGGTGAATCATAGAATGTATGAGGGGAAAAAGGTGAGTGATGCACTGAGGAGTCTGTGGAGACAAAGAACATTATCCATGGAAGCAAAGAGGGAAATGTGTGAGTATAATGGTACTGACACTTATATGGGTGTGAGACATGGGTGGTGAATGTTGCAACAAGGAGAAGGCTGGAGGCAGTGGAGATGTCATGTCTGAGGGCAATGTGTGGTGTGAATATTATGCAGAGAATCCGTAGTTTGGAAATTAGGAGGAGTTGCGGGGTTACTAAAAGTATTATCCAAGGGCAGAGGAGGGGTTGTTGAGGTGGTTCGGACATGTAGAGAGGATGGAACAAAATAGAATGACTTGGAGGGTATATAAATCTGTAGTGAAAGGAAGGTGGGTAGGGAAAAGGTTGGAGGGAGGGGGTAAAGGAGGTTTTGTGTGCGAGGGGCTTAGACTTCCAGCAAGCATGCATGAGAGCATGTTAGATAGAGAATGGAGGCAAATATTTTTAATACTTGACGTGCTGTTGGAGTGTGAGCAAGGTAACATTTATGAAGGGATTCAGGGAAACCGGCAGGCCGGACTTGAGTCCTGGAGATGGGAAGTACAGTGTCTGCACTCTGAAGGAGGGGTGTTAATGTTGCAGTTTTATAACTGTAGTGTAAAGCAACCCTCTGGCAAGACAGTGATGGAGTGAATGATGATTCCATTGTTCATATCATCATTGCTGTGAAAAAAAATTCATCCCTATCATCAAGATTCATTTCTGGGCCACAAAAATCGTGGAGTATGAATCACACAGTTACTCTCCAACATAAACCACAATGATGAATGAGTTACTCTCCAACATAAACCACAATGATGAATGAGTTACTCTCAACATAAACCACAATGATGAATGAGTTACTCTCCCAAAATAAACCACAATGATGAATCAGTTACTCTCCAACATAAACCACAATGATGAATCAGTTACTCTCCAACATAAACCACAATGATGAATCAGTTACTCTCCAACATAAACCACAATGATGAATGAGTTACTCTCCAACATAAACCACAATGATGAATGAGTTACTCTCCAACATAAACCACAATGATGAATCAGTTACTCTCCAACATAAACCACAATGATGAATCAGTTACTCTCCAACATAAACCACAATGATGAATCAGTTACTCTCCAACATAAACCACAATGATGAATCAGTTACTCTCCAACATAAACCACAATGATGAATCAGTTACTCTCCAACATAAACTACAATGATACACTCACAACTCAACTCATCACAAGAGTCAACAAGTTGTTTTGCAAATTCAGTGTCACTGAATTAAGGTTCAAATTGTGTTTTATATTAAGTTTTCTAATATTCAAATGCAGGCAGAGCATTTTGTGCTGGGTTGGTAGCGCACTCGGCTCACACACTCAGGTCCGTGGTTCGATTCCCGGTACGGGTGGAAACACTGGGCGTGTTTCCTTAAGACACTGCTGTCCCTGTTCACCCATCAGTAAAATAGGTACCTGGGGGAAAATTAGCCTAATTTACACGAAATGCTCTGTATAACCAGTGGCTTTGTATATGGCATGTCACTGATGTCAGCTATGGTCTGTATACCTTGTATTATGTACTCGTTCATAAATCATCTGGACTCTGTGAATGATTGTGGGATTCAGAATGATTTCTGATCAACCAGAAAACTATTGACAATATATTTTGAGAATATTTTAACAAAATGCCATTAATCACAATTCCAGAAAATGCTTTCTACATTTAAGCTTTCATTTTAATCACGTCTAAATTATAATATTAGAAAGCAGTCACTTCCTATGAAAGCAAATGACTTAGCTGAAGGCGGGAGTTGGGTTACTCTTGGTGCCTCTGGTGCAACACACTATACTTAGTATTAGTTCTACATCTTCCCTATTCGAATCCCAGTAGCCGAAGCTGTAGAGCGATGGACCTGTCAATTTTGGGACCACAGTTCGAGCTTCTCGTCTATCCTTCTATTTATTCATTGACAGTCGTTTATTACGATTTAATCTGAGTTGAATGATAGTTCTAGGCCTTTCGTGTTGCTGCAATCAACACATCAGGAGCTTGCAATGTTGCAGAAAAAAGGAGGAGGTCCAAGCAAATATACAGTCTCTCTCTCACACCACACACACACACACACACACACACACACTCACAGGCTTAAGAAAATAATGTTTTATGTTTGTGTCCGCAGGTGAGGAGCTCAGCTGTAACTCTAACACCTCTGTTGCAACGGTAATAGTGAACGCCTCTGTTACAACGGTAACAGTAGCCAGGTAAGATTCTAAGAGATTTCCCAGTCTATGTAGAGCTTTATTTCTCTGTGTGGTGCTTAACTCACTATGAAAAGAGCTTTATCTCTAAGTAGAGCTTTATATCATTGTGAGTAGAGCTTTACCTCGTTCTTCATACTGTCTTATGTGGATTAAAGTAAACTCGGTGAATGTACACCGGGATGTATATACACCGAGATACACACTTCTGGTATAAATTCTAAAAGATATTGCTCCCAGGCTATACACTAAGATATACACATCGCTGATATATATATATATATATATATATATATATATATATATATATATATATATATATCAGCGATTTCCTGCATTGAACAGGTAAGTATAACATCTTATAGGAGTGAGGAAGCGCCAGTTGTGAGTGTGGGGAAAGTGCTTGAGGCAGTGGGAAGAATGAAAGGGGGTAAAGCAGCTTGGAATGAAGGGATCGAAACAGAAATGTTGAAGGCAGGTGGGTATATAGTTTTGGAATGGTTGGTGCTCTTGTTCAATATATGTTCGAAAGTTGGGAAGGTAGCGAGGGATTGGTAGAGAGAATGCAAAGTTACTTTGTATAAGGGAAAAGGGGATTAAGAAGAGTGTAATAATTATAGGGAATAAGACTGAGTTTACCAGGTAAAGTGTTTGGTAGAGTTAGTATTGAAAGAGTTAAGAGTAAGACGGAGAGCAGGATCGCAGATGAACAAGGAGGCTTTAGGAAGAGTAGGGGGTGTGTGTATAGACCAAGTATTTACAGTATAACATATAAGTAAACAATATTTAGATAAAGGTAAGGAAGTTTTGATTAGTTTGGATTTGGAAAAGGCATATGATTGCGTGGATAGAGGATCAAGTGTATGAAATAGATGGTAGGTTACTGAAAACAGTTAAGAGTTTTTACTAGGATAGTGAGGCTCAGGTTAGAGTATGTAGGAGAGAGAGAGATTAGTGTCTAGTAAAAGTAGTCCTTAGGGACGTGTGATGTCACCGTGGTTGTTTTATATATTTATAGATGGAGTTGTAAGAGAAGTGAATGCTCGGGTGTTGGCAAGAGGTGTGGGGTTAAAAGATAAAGAATCTAACAGAAAGTGGGAGTTGTCACAGTTACTCTTTGCTGATGACACTGTGCTTTTGGGAGATTCTGAACAGAAGTTGCAGAGGTTGGTGGACGAATTAGGAAGTGTATGTAAAAGAAGGAAATTAAAAGTAAACATAGGATAGAGTAGGTGATGGGAGTATCAATAAAAATATTGGCAACGAAAGAGTGGATAATAGATTGGAGGGAGGGAGTATGGAGGAAGTAAATGTGTGTAGACTTATCAGGTGTTGGCTCTATGAGAGATGAAGTGAACTATTGAATTGACCAGGGAAAATAAATGGAGGTGCATTGTGGCATCTGTAGAGGTGATGAATGTTATACGTGGAGACAAAAAGGGGGGTGTATGAGAGTATAGTGGGTCCAAGACTGTTGCATGGGTGTAAAGCTGGAGGCAGTGAATATGTCGTGTCTGAGGGCAGTGTGTGGTGTGAGTATTATGCACAGAACTCGTACTTTGGGGATTACGAGGAAGTGTGGAATTAAGAGAATTCTTCAGAGGGCTGAGGAGGGGTTGAAGTTGTTTGTACATTTAGAGAGGTTGTAGTGGACATAGGTATATATATATATATATATATATATATATATATATATATATATATATATATATATATATATATATATATAATATATCTTTCAACACACCGGCCGTATCCCACCGAGGCAGGGTGGCCCAAAAGGAAAAACGAAAGTTTCTCCTTTTACATTTAGTAATATATACAGGAGAAGGGGTTACTAGCCCCTTGCTCCCAGCATTTTAGTCGCCTCTTACGACACGCATTGCTTACGGAGAAAGACTTCTGTTCGATATATATATATATATATATATATATATATATATATATATATATATATATATATATTGTGACCACGAACAAGTGGTATTGATCAGCCTAGATTCGAACCCATGCTGCTTTGGCCCACCTCATGATGAGGGAAAACCCATGACACTCTAACCCACAGGGCGACGCGGAGAAAATGAAATTAGCTCAGAGGCACCCACGTCACCGTATGTCCTCGGACCAAGGGTAACACACCTAGCTTGGCTGGGTGCTTGGTTCTTGTAGTATTGCGTGGTCCTGTGGGTTAGAGCGTCATAGGTTTTCGCTCACCATGAGGCGGGCCAAAGCAGCATGGGTTCGAATCCTTGGCTAGTCGCAGTGTTATTGAGATATATATATATATCAATAACACTGCTACCAGGGTTCGAACCAATGTTGTACTGGCCCGTGATTGTGAGCGAGAACCACATGACGCTTGAAGTCCTGTGGTTTAAGGCGTCATGTGGTTCTCGCTCACAATGACGGGCCAGTGCAACATGGGTTCGAACCCTGGCTAACGCAGTGTTGTTATTGATCAATATCACTCGTTCGTGGTTACAAATATATATATATATATATATATATATATATATATATATATATATATATATATATATATATATATATATATATAACACATTCACATTAATGAACAATAATATAAATCCACAATGTATATAGTTTGTGAATGTATATGTTTAGGAAAACAGAAAAATAAGCAAGTCTCAGACAGGAAGATTTCTCTCAATTTTCACTAATGAAAGTTAATAACTTTCTCTAAGTGAGATATAATGCCTTAGAAAGCTACTGTTGCTGTTATTATAAGTGATGGTACAGCAATAATAGCTACAGCTGAATTATAGCTGCAGGGCTAGCAAGTTGACTGTTGTGTGCGGCATCCTGGGGGTGGAAGAGAATATTACACCAGCTTAGAAGTGAGTTGTGGTAGGATAACAGCTCTTAGCCTGTAAATGAGTTGTGGTAGTATAACAGCTCTTAGCCTGTAAATGAGTTGAGGTATGATAACAGTTCTTAGCCTGTAAATGAGTTGTGGTAGGATAACAGCTCTTAGCCTGTAAATGAGTTGAGGTATGGTAACAGCTCTTAGCTAAATGAGCTGAGGTATAGCAGCTCTTAGCTTGTAAATGAGTTATGATAACATATCTTAACTTGTAAATGAGCTGAGGTATGATAACTTAGCTTGTGAATGATAACAGGTCTTAGCTTGTAAATTTAACTTTTTGTATCAAAAGCAATGGCCTGCCTTTGGGCAGCTTGTATTTGTGTGTGAGAGAGAGAGAGAAAGAGAGAGAGAGAAAGAGAGAGAGAGAAAGAGAGAGAGAGAGAGAGAGAGAGAGAGAGATCTGGGAGTGAGAATGAATTTCTATTAGCATGTAAACACTATATTTTGAGAGAAAATTTTGTCTCTTCGTAACGCTGTATATCGTTACCTCGCCTCTTTGTAACGCTGTCCTTTGTTACCTTACGTCTTTGTAACGCTGTCCTTCGTTACCTTGCGTCTTTGTAACGCTGTCCTTCGTTACCTTGCGTCTTTGTAACGCTGTCCTTCGTTACCTTGCGTCTTTGTAACGCTGTCCTTCGTTACCTTGCGTCTTTGTAACGCTGTCCTTCGTTACCTTGCGTCTTTGTAACGCTGTCCTTCGTTACCTTGCGTCTTTGTAACGCTGTCCTTCGTTACCTTGCGTCTTTGTAACGCTGTCCTTCGTTACCTTGCGTCTTTGTAACGCTGTCCTTCGTTACCTTGCGTCTTTGTAACGCTGTCCTTCGTTACCTTGCGTCTTTGTAACGCTGTCCTTCGTTACCTTGCGTCTTTGTAACGCTGTCCTTCGTTACCTTGCGTCTTTGTAACGCTGTCCTTCGTTACCTTGCGTCTTTGTAACGCTGTCCTTCGTTACCTTGCGTCTTTGTAACGCTGTCCTTCGTTACCTTGCGTCTTTGTAACGCTGTCCTTCGTTACCTTGCGTCTTTGTAACGCTGTCCTTCGTTACCTTGCGTCTTTGTAACGCTGTCCTTCGTTACCTTGCGTCTTTGTAACGCTGTCCTTCGTTACCTTGCGTCTTTGTAACGCTGTCCTTCGTTACCTTGCGTCTTTGTAACGCTGTCCTTCGTTACCTTGCGTCTTTGTAACGCTGTCCTTCGTTACCTTGCTCCTTCGAAAACTCGGTTTTGCGTTACCTTTCGCAATTGTAACACTTTGCGCCACGTTTTTCTTTTGTAACGCACTCCTGCGTTATACGTTACCTTGCTCTTATGTGACACTTTTGTGTGTTATCTTGCCCTTTTGTTACGCAATCCTGCTTTACGTTGTGGGTGGCATCCTGGGTAGGGTGAGACCTAGCAGTAAATAGGTACCTGGGTGTTAGTTGACTGTTGTGGGTGGCATCCTGGGTTGATGTGAGGTTGGGTTGTGGTGAGGTTGAGTTGGTTGGGTTGAGGGCTGTAATATCAGCTAGTTTGATGCTAGTTGTGGTCTCTGCTTGCTAGTTCCTCTTCCTTCGATGGTAGGGATTCTGGCTCCTCCACCTTTGATTCTGTGTTCACTATTCACTAGAAGATGACCAAGACACATGTGCGACACCTCAATTATGTACCACCTATGTCTACTCATTTCCGCAGAATGCCAATTCAGTGCCATTCGATGATAGACTGAGGCACTGAATCTGCACTCTCTAGAAAGGCGTAGAATTAGGGGATGGTAGGATTGAGGTGTATAAATGGAAAACGGGAATAAGTAAAGGGAATGTAAATAACATGCTAAATATAACTAACATGCTAAATATAACTAACTTAGACAGGATTCACAGCAATGGTTTCGAGTTGGATAAATTTAGATTTAGAAAGGATATAGAAGAACACTGGTTTGGTAACTGAGTTGTGGATGAGTGGAACAAACTCCCGAGTACAGTCATAGAAGCTAAAACCTTGTGTAGCTTTAAGTATAAGTTAGACAAATACATGAGTGCGTGTGAGATGGACTTGCCAAGCATGGACCAGTAGGCCTGCAACAGTGATACTTTATTCTTATGTTCTTAACACCTGGGTGTCTTTATTGATGAATAAGACACATGTGCAACACCTGGGTGTCTTTATTGATGAATAAGACACGTGTGCAACACCTAGGTGTCTTTATTGATGAATAAGACACATGTGTAACACCTGAGTGTCTTTATTGATGAATAAGACACATGTGCAACACCTGGGTGTCTTTATTGATGAATAATAATCTTTATTTACTACAAGTACATGTACATGGTATACAGGCCTAGCTGACATCAGTGACATACTACTATATAGAAAGTCCCTTGTTATGCTGAGCATTTCGGGCAGATTAGGTCAGTGTCCTAGGATGCGACTCACACCAGTCGACTAACACCCAGGTACCTATTTTACTGATGGGGAACATAGACAACAGGTGTAAAGAAACACGCCCAGTGTTTCTGCCCTGGCTGGGAATCGAACCCAGGCCCTCGCCGTGTGAAGAGAGAGCTTTAGCCACCAGACCACCAGAGCCATACCAAAGACACATGTACAACACCTGGGTGTCTTTATTGATGAATAAGACACATGTACAACACCTGGGTGTCTTTATTGATGAATAAGACACATTATGCAGATCAGCCACTGTGAGAAAAGTAGTGAAATTCCAAGCGCTTTCGTGATATTCTCCCATTATCATGGAACTGTAAAAATAACAGAACAACACAAGACTTACACCGTTTAAGTACCTGATCTCTCGTTGCTATAAAATATTCGTCATCTGTTTTTTAACAAATCAATTTACAAGCTGAGAGTTGTTATCCTGCCTCAACTCCTCTCGAAGCCCAGCTCTCTCACCCCCAGGATGCCACCCACACCAGTCGACTAGCACCCAGGTACCCACTTACTGCTAGGTGAACAGGGACAGTAAGTATAAGGTGACTAATACCCAGGTACCTACTTACTGCTAGGTGAACAGGGATAGCAAGTATAAGGTGACTAATACCCAGGTACCTACTTACTGCTTGGTGAACAGGGATAGCAAGTATAAGGTGACTAATACCCAGGTACCTACTTACTGCTAGGTGAACAGGGACAGCAGGTGTAAAGAAACACGTCCAATATTACTGTCCGTACCGGGGATCGAACCACGGACACTCTTGAGTGCGCTACCAACCGAGTATAATTCTGGAAATGTTGATCAACTCATTTTCTTGCAACTTGTGCACCTCAGGTTGATAACAAACATTCTGTCTACGTTTGTTCTCCATTTGTTCACGTCTTGTTCACCTCGTCTTAACTTGTTCAAAATTACTCAAGATTTCTTCCTCTCCGCTGTTTGATTCTTCAACAGCATTAGATAAATATTAGACATGTACAGCTCTTGGGTCCTGTTATAAAGATAAGTGTTGCACATGTGATAAGTGTTGCACATGTGATAAGTGTTGCACATGTGATAAGTGTTGCACATGTGATAAGTGTTGCACATGTGATAAGTGTTGCACATATAAAGACACGTTTTACACATATACACATGCGTTGCGCATATAAAGATATGTATTACACATATAAAGACACACGTGTTACACATATAAAGACACACGTGTTACACATATAAAGACACACGTGTTACACATATAAAGACACGTGTTACACATATAAAGACGTGTTACACATATAAAGACACACGTGTTACACATATAAAGACACACGTGTTACACATATAAAGAACGTGTACATATAAACTTACATATAAAGACACACGTGTTACACATATAAAGACACACGTGTTACTACACTCATATAAAGACACATGTGTTACACATATAAAGACGTGTTACACATATAAAGACACACGTGTTACACATATAAAGACACACGTGTTACACATATAAAGACACACGTGTTACACATATAAAGACACACGTGTTACACATATAAAGACACACGTGTTACACATATAAAGACACACGTGTTACACATATAAAGACACGCGTGTTCATAAAGACACCGTTATATAAAGACACGCGTGTTACACATATAAAGACACCGTGTTACACATATAAAGACACCGTGTTACACATATAAAGACACGCGTGTTACACATATAAAGACACGCGTGTTACACATATAAAGACACGCGTGTTACACATATAAAGACACGCTGTTACACATATAAAGACACGCGTGTTACACATATAAAGACACACGTGTTATATAAAACACGTTAAAATAAAAGACACGCGTGTTACATATATAAAGACACGCGTGTTACACATATAAAGACACGCGTGTTACACATATAAAGACACGCGTGTTACAATATAAAGACACGCGTGTTACACATATAAAGACACGCGTGTTACACATATAAAGACACGCGTGTTACACATATAAAGACACGCGTGTTACACATATAAAGACACGCGTGTTACACATATAAAGACACGCGTGTTACACATATAAAGACACGCGTGTTACACATATAAAGACAGGCGTGTTACACATATAAAGACAGGCGTGTTACACATATAAAGACAGGCGTGTTACACATATAAAGACAGGCGTGTTACACATATAAAGACAGGCGTGTTACACATATAAAGACAGGCGTGTTACACATATAAAGACAGGCGTGTTACACATATAAAGACAGGCGTGTTACACATATAAAGACAGGCGTGTTACACATATAAAGACAGGCGTGTTACACATATAAAGACAGGCGTGTTACACATATAAAGACAGGCGTGTTACACATATAAAGACAGGCGTGTTACACATATAAAGACAGGCGTGTTACACATATAAAGACAGGCGTGTTACACATATAAAGACAGGCGTGTTACACATATAAAGACAGGCGTGTTACACATATAAAGACAGGCGTGTTACACATATAAAGACAGGCGTGTTACACATATAAAGACAGGCGTGTTACACATATAAAGACAGGCGTGTTACACATATAAAGACAGGCGTGTTACACATATAAAGACAGGCGTGTTACACATATAAAGACAGGCGTGTTACACATATAAAGACAGGCGTGTTACACATATAAAGACAGGCGTGTTACACATATAAAGACAGGCGTGTTACACATATAAAGACAGGCGTGTTACACATATAAAGACAGGCGTGTTACACATATAAAGACAGCGTGTTACACATATAAAGACACGCGTGTTACACATATAAAGACACGCGTGTTACACATATAAAGACACGCGTGTTACACATATAAAGACACGCGTGTTACACATATAAAGACACGCGTGTTACACATATAAAGACACGCGTGTTACACATATAAAGACACGCGTGTTACACATATAAAGACACGCGTGTTACACATATAAAGACACGCGTGTTACACATGTGTCTTTCACCTACTTTAATGTTATATTTATAACACTATACATAGTAGTACCTGTTAATTAAATAACCTGCTTTATTATCTCCAGTATTACTGTAGTTATTCTCTCCTCCGTCTTCCCTCTGACATGTTAAATCTCTCTATTCTTGCCCCTTCCTCATTTTTGTTTATTTTTCCTTACCATTACACACCCATGTTTGCTTCTCTACCATTCTCTTTATCTCACTTCTTTACAATATTTCTTAATTTATCTCTTCCCTCATTGGTTCTTCCTGTCTCTTCCTGAAGTTTTTCTTCTGTCCCCATCTTTATTCTGTGTTCTAATTCTTCAGCTGACGGATCAACTGCCATTCATTATTCCACTTTAAGCTTTTTAACATTTGTGTGTGTGTGTTCTCACCTAGTTGTGATTGCAGGGGTCGAGTCACAGCTCCTGGCCCCGCTTCTTCACTGGTTGCTACTAGGTCACTCTTCCTGCTCCATGAGCTTTATCGTACCTCTTCTTAAAGCTATGTATGGATCCTGCCTCCACTACATCACTTCCAAGTCTATTCCACTTCCTGACAACTCTGTGACTGAAGAAATACTTCCTAACATCCCTGTGATTCATCTGAGTCTTCAACTTCCAACTGTGACCCCTTGTTGCTGTGTCCCATCTCTGGAACATCCTGCCTCTGTCCACCTTGTCGATTCCTCTCAGTATTTTATATGTCGTTATCATATCTCTCCTGTCCTGCAGTGTCGTCAGGTCGATTTCCCTTAACCTTTCTTCGTAGGACATTCCCCTTAGCTCTGGAACTAGTCTTGTTGCAAACCATTCCACTTTCTCTAATTTCTTGACGTGCTTGACCAGGTGTGGATTGCAAACTGGTGCTGCATACTCCAGTATGGGCCTGACGTACACGGTGTACAGAGTCTTGAACGATTCCTTACTGAGGTATTGGAACACTATTCTTAGGTTTGCCAGGCGCCCGTATGCTGCAGCAGTTATCTGATTGGTGAGTGCCTCAGATGTGCGCGGTATTATACTCACCCCAAGATCATTTTCCTTAAGTGAGGTTTGCGTGTGTGTGTACAAACACCTGTATATCATTTTAGGAGTTGAGTCTCAGCTCCTGGGCCCCTCCTCTCCACTGTCCGCCACTGGGTTCTCTCTCATGTCTTCGAGAGCCTTAACATATTTCTTTGCCTCAAGTGATATACTCGTTACAATACTCACCCCAGTGCCCTCCTTGAGTGAGGTTTGCAATATTTGCCCCTCACCCTGTACTTCGTTGACGGTCTTCTTTACCCATACCAAATCTTCATAAGTTTGCATTTGCCGGGGTTGAATTCTAGTATTGCCTTGTCTTATCAGACCTGCAGACTGTCCAGGGTCATGTGTAGTGTTTCCTGGTCCTCACTTGTTTGTGATCTTATTAAGTCTCACATCATCTGCAAACAGTGACACCTCTGATTCTCTTCCGCCCAGTCATTCAGGTACACAAGAAAAAGTTGTGGTCCCAGTAACGACCTTTATGGAACCCCACACGTCAGACTCGCCCAGTATGACACCTCGGGGACGATCACTCAGTGTTCCCATCCTGTTAGTGGGCGTGAAGGCACAGAGTGAAGCTGTTTTGGGATTCGAACGGTGTGTTAAAGGTGCCCCGGATGTTGTGTAGATTCCTTGAGCCATAATCGATCCGTAAGGGGAACAAATAAATTATCTTAAGGGGAACAAATAAATTCCCTTAAGGAGAACAAATAAATTCCCTTAGGGTTTCCAGGAACCCTCCTGAACCAGAAACCCCATAGGCCTCTGAAAATCACCCAGATCAGATACAGTCATCAACGATCCATCATTTCACAGGTTTTAAGGTTATGAGGAATTCGGAATCACTATTATTATCGTTGTTAAATATACCCGAAGAGGTATTTTTACCCTAAAAATTCTCGAGAGAGTTATGGTAATGTGTGTTTACATACCAGCCACGGGCATACAGGCGGGTATATTGAAAATGAGGCGGGTATATTGAAAATGAGGCGGGTATATTGAAAATGAGGCGAGTATATTGAAAATGAGGCGAGTATATTGAAAATGAGGCGAGTATATTGAAAATGAGGAGAGTATATTGAAAATGAGGCGAGTATATTGAAAATGCTTGAATATAAAAAAATTACGGCATTTTATTAGGTTTTAAATGAGACCAAAATGATCAACCTAAGTTGATATAGAGTGGAGCATTTATGACCACCCACTACATTAACAATGTTATCATTTATGACCACCCACTACATTAACACTGTGATCATTTATGACCACCCACTACATTAACACTGTGATCATTTATGACCACCCACTACATTAACACTGTGATCATTTATGACCACCCACTACATTAACACTGTGATCATTTATGACCACCCACTACATTAACACTGTGATCATTTATGACCACCCACTACATTAACAATGTTTGGTTTGGTAATGTTTATTTAGGGTTAGATTAACTTTGCAAACCACGTAAAACTAGGCCAGTGCGTAATTAACTTTGGTTTGTTTTGGTTTGATCTAGTTTGCTTAAGTTAGGTTATTATAGGTTTACTGATATAGGCTGTGTGTGAGTGTTATTGTGCTGCTGATATAGGCTGTGTGTGAGTGTTATTGTGCTGCTGATATAGGCTGTGTGAGTGTTATTGTGCTGCTGATATATGCTGTGTGAGTGTTATTGTGCTGCTGATATAGGCTGTGTGGAGTGTTATTGTGCTGCTGATATAGGCTGTGTGAGTGTTATTGTGCTACTGATATAGGCTGTGTGAGTGTTATTGTGCTGCTGATATATGCTGTGTGAGTGTTATTGTGCTGCTGATATATGCTGTGTGAGTGTTATTGTGCTGCTGATATAGGCTGTGTGAGTGTTATTGTGCTGCTGATATAGGCTGTGTGAGTGTTATTGTCTACTGATATAGGCTGTGTGAGTGTTATTGACTACTGATATAGGCTGTGAGTGTTATTGTGCTACTGATATAGGCTGTGTGAGTGTTATTGTACTACTGATATAGGCTGTGTGTGAGTGTTATTGTGCTACTGATATAGGCTGTGTGTGAGTGTTATTGTGCTACTGATATAGGCTGTGTGTGAGTGTTATTGTGCTACTGATATAGGCTGTGAGTGTTATTGTACTACTGATATAGGCTGTGTGTGAGTGTTATTGTGCTACTGATATAGGCTGTGTGTGTGTTATTGTGCTACTGATATAGGCTGTGTGAGTGTTATTGTGCTACTGATATAGGCTGTGTGTGAGTGTTATTGTGCTACTGATATAGGCTGTGTGAGTGTTATTGTGCTACTGATATAGGCTGTGTGAGTGTTATTGTGCTACTGATATAGGCTGTGTGAGTGTTATTGTGCTACTGATATATGCTGTGTGAGTGTTATTGTGCTACTGATATATGCTGTGTGAGTGTTATTGTGCTACTGATATAGGCTGTGTGAGTGTTATTGTGCTACTGATATAGGCTGTGTGAGTGTTATTGTGCTACTGATATAGGCTGTGTGAGTGTTATTGTGCTATTGATATATGCTGTGTTGAGGTTATGTGCTCTGTATAGTTGTAGTGTTATTGTGCTACGATATAGGCTGTGTGAGGTGTTATTGTGCTACTGATATAGGCTGTGTGAGTGTTATTGTGCTACTGATATAGGCTGTGTGAGTGTTATTGTGCTACTGATATATGCTGTGTGAGTGTTATTGTGCTACTGATATAGGCTGTGTAGTGTTATTGTGCTACTGATATTGCTGTGTGAGTGTTGATTGTGCTACTGATATAGCTTGTGTGAGTGTTATTGTGCTACTGATATAGGCTGTGTGAGTGTTATTGTGCTACTGATATATGCTGTGTGAGTGTTATTGTGCTACTGATATAGGCTGTGTGTAAGTGTTATTGTGCTACTGATATAGGCTGTGTAAGTGTTATTGTGCTACTGATATAGGCTGTGAGAGTGTTATTGTACTACTGATATAGGCTGTGTGAGTGTTATTGTGCTACTGATATAGGCTGTGAGTGTTATTGTGCTACTGATATATGGTGTGTGAGAGTGTTATTGTGCTACTGATATAGGCTATGTGAGTGTTATTGTGCTACTGATATATGGTGTGTGAGAGTGTTATTGTGCTACTGATATAGGCTGTGTGAGTGTTATTGTGCTACTGATATAGGCTGTGTGTTATTGTGCTACTGATATAGGCTGTGTGAGTGTTATTGTGCTACTGATATAGGCTGTGAGTGTTATTGTGCTACTGATATAGGCTGTGAGTGTTATTGTGCTACTGATATAGGCTGTGTGTGTGTTATTGTACTACTGATATAGGCTGTGTGTGAGTGTTATTGTGCTACTGATATATGCTGTGTGAGTGTTATTGTGCTACTGTTACTTGAAGTGTTTAATGTGATCCTTTGTGTCTCTCACATGTTCTTTATGAAGGTTTACTGTAATGGACTTGTCTCCATGTCTGCTGTGTCAGGGGTCATTTTAAAGTATAAATAAGGAGGTCTTTAAGGTTTATGAAACCTTTCTCACTGACTTACAATCATGGAGATCCGCTGGAGAGTTATTGGAAAAAGACTGACATCAGATTTATGGTCTGTTGAAGTTCTCACCAAGCAGAAAGCCAGATAGCACAGGAATTTCCGGAGAAATTTTCGAAAGGACGGGTTACAGCATCTTCTGCCTTCGAGTTCAAGACAGGAAACAACAGCCACAAGAACGCCAAGATCAGCCGGGAGTCCAGAAGCTGTAGTCCCGAAGTTCTGCAGTAAAGAGGACACCTGGAATCACCCCTCCGGGAGTTCCAGAAGGTCAGTCTTACCGATGAAGTGCGGCAGAAGATGATGATGTCCTCAGTGTTGTAGTTGATCTTATGGTAAATAAGCTTATGTACCACACGAACTTTTTTGTGGGAGTTCCGATATGATGTTGTGAAGGAAAATATAATAATTCAAAACACTGCCCTACGCGTGCTTTGAAGAAGTATTGCTTGTAATTGATGAAGGCAGAAGAACCCGCTTCTCTCTGGAAGATCTCCATGAAGAAGCCTGCTGCTGGTAGCAGCTATCTGAAAATAGTGCTGAGTGTGACTGTACCGAGTTGACAAAGGTGCCTCACCCATCGAGTTGTATGACCTTTGTGAGTGTAGCACTTGGTTGTAATAATAATTAATAATAATAAATAATTATATTTAATAATAATAATAATACCCTTCTAGGGAAACCTGGATTCGAAATGGGAGTTATGCTTGTGACCAACGAAAGATCTTGTTACGAAGTTCGTTGTGGGGAACTAACAGACATTCGCTAGAGGTGCACTTATATATATGCCGTCGTGAGACTGAACATCATGTAAGTGACACCAAGAATGATTTTTTTTTCTTTAGAGAAATATGGATTTTCATTTGAATGTCAACAATCTTCAGTACGTGAAGCTCTCAAATTTCTGGTCTGGATGATCGCCTACGTTCCATCTGGTGATGCAAAGCAGTCAACGATCAGCATTTCTCAGCTGATAATCTTCAACAGTAGTTTGAAGATGGAAAAATAAGTCACATTGCTAAGAAAACAGTATTTCCTGTATACACTGCTCTCTTCCTCTACTCCAGGAGGTCGTGGACACACATGCACAGCTTGGTATGTCAGTTTCAACCGTGTTCAGTATCCTGAGTACACTGAATTACTTCTCGGCTGAGAGAGTTGTTATTCCTCCCGGCAGCCGTTGTGTGGTTTTTCATAACGAGTGTTGATAAAATAAACAAATACAGTATAATTCGAGCCAATATTGGCTACGTTTCGCCCACACAGTGAACTTTTTCAAGTCACAAACAAATCTCTCTGAGTAGAGTGCTTAAGAATATATGGAGAGAGTAGTGACGTGAAGAGTATGGGTACTGGTGTGGGGTACTGGTGTGGGGTACTGGTGTGGGGTACTGGTGTGGGGTACTGGTGTGGGGTACTGGTGTGAGGTACTGGTGTGAGGTACTGGTGTGGAGTACTTTTGAGAAGAGGTTGGATTTGAGAAGGACCTTCTCCGTGTAGGTTCTGGAGGAGTGACTGGACTAAGACAAGGTTCAGCATACACTATTAAGTGGTCCCTTTATGAACTTCGGGGGAGATTACACAAACTAGAAATCAGATTTGTTTTCATCATGTGAACAAAAAAGCAAAAGACTAACTTTCTCACTGATGTTCAAAACCTTATTAGTGTCTTTCGAAACCAGGAATTGTTTTTCCTAGAAAATGCAAATTTGGATTTGCAAATTTGTATTAACAATGATTCAGTCAAGAATTTCCACAAGCAGCATAACATCTATGTGAAAGATTTCATCATTGAGAGGGAAAAAATCATCAGAAGACTCCATTACAATTAATTCCTTCCTTATTTTTTTAAACTAAAACAAGAGTAAAACGACAGCAAAAGAAAATTCAGCTCTTCAAGACCCAAATTTACTCAGCCATCGCCTAAATGAGCATTGCGACAACTGGACGTGAAGGTGACCTTGACTCGTTCTTCTCCCATGACCTTCAAACATTTCCTCCAACCAGAGTGGAGACGTAATCTATCGTTCAAAACAAACTTCACATCATCGAGTGTCTTGAAAAAGAAGTTTATAATTCACTGGGTTATTTTTTTTCAGTGGAGCACTCGTCCACACGCTGGTTCCTCGAGGTGGAGCACTCATCCACACGCTGGTTCCCCGAGGTGGAGCACTCGTCCACACGCTGGTTCCTCGAGGTGGAGCACTCATCCACACGCTGGTTCCCGAGGTGGAGCACTCATCCACACGCTGGTTCCCGAGGTGGAGCACTCATCCACATGCTGGTTCCCGAGGTGGAGCACTCATCCACATGCTGGTTCCCGAGGTGGAGCACTCATCCACATGCTGGTTCCCGAGGTGGAGCACTCATCCACATGCTGGTTCCCGAGGTGGAGCACTCATCCACATGCTGGTTCCCGAGCTGGAGCACTCATCCACACGCTGGTTCCTCGAGGTGGAGCACTCATCCACACGCTGGTTCCCCGAGGTGGAGCACTCATCCATACGCTGGTTCCTCGAGGTGGAGCACTCATCCACACGCTGGTTCCCCGAGGTGGAGCACTCATCCACACGCTGGTTTCTCGAGGTGGAGCACTCATCCACACGCTGGTTTCTCGAGGTGGAGCACTCATCCACACGCTGGTTCCTCGAGGTGGAGCACTCATCCACACGCTGGTTCCTCGAGGTGGAGCACTCATCCACACGCTGGTTCCTCGAGGTGGAGCACTCATCCACACGCTGGTTCCCCGAGGCTGAGCTTTCAGAAACTACAAAGATACGTGTTTCAAGAAGCACACTCAAAGGGAGCTTAGGAACATATCTTTTTTATATTATTTGGGATACCTGTGTACAAGCAACCATCGAAGATGACACCAGAGCATCTACGAGAAGCAGCGGTGCGTGCAAAAGTTGGCCCAGTGGTTAAAATAACTGGAAAATGACCTGAGTTCCTCAAAGACAACAAAAATAAAGATGAACCCTTTCAGTACCTTAGAGAAGATCCCATGGAGACCCAGTGTTCTCCAGGTGATCTATACATCTCCAGTGCTGATGGGAAGACAGTCAAACACTGGTGGCCAGGCCAAGACATGGATGCAGAACCACGAAGAAGCAGATACAGGACTCGTGGTGGAGTCTTCATGCTCTGAGGACAAGTCATTCAAATATTATGCTGAGGATCTCCGACTCTCATGTTGTCATCATCCTTATCTATCATTTTACTCTCTCTGAAGCTACAGTTGTTACCAACTGTGAAGTGCCTGTCAGTCACGGCACTGGAAGGCATTATCGCATTGTGACTGCCAGAGACTTTACTGAAACTTTAGGTAGAAAAGTATATAATGGACTTCGTCTGTTTACTAGTCATTGGCTGTGGTTCAACTTCTGGCCTGAGAGGCCTTTCAAAATATATTTATCTCAAAGCCTTGCATAGGTGCTATGATGTCACCGAGACTCTGGATTCCATCCATCCCTTTAATGAAATGAAGATTGAAAGTCAACTCTTCGCTTCCCTTGAGCATTAAATTATTCGGGCCTGTGAAGGAGGTGCTAGTTAGGTGAAGCAGTCGTTCTGGCAACACCATCAGACTGTGGAGATAATTCAGCGACTAGGAATGCTCTGTACCATAACTGTCAAAGGACTCTCTACCAGTCCAGCATTTGCGTATCCAGCCATGATGCTCCAGCTCCAGGCCTGTGCCTGCATGGATGGATAAAACGTTGGAGGGTAACTTGATCCTCAGCACAAGTTGCAGCGGTGTGCCTGCAGCTGGTACAGTCAACCTTGCAGCTGGTACAGTCAACCTTGCAGCTGGTACAGTCAACCTTGCAGCTGGTACAGTCAACCTTGCAGCTGGTACAGTCAACCTTGCAGCTGGTACAGTCAACCTGCAGCTGGTACAGTCAACCGCAGCTGGTACAGTCAACCTTGCAGCTGGTACAGTCAACCTTGCAGCTGGTACAGTCAACCTTGCAGCTGGTACAGTCAACCTTGCAGCTGGTACAGTCAACCTTGCAGCTGGTACAGTCAACCTTGCAGCTGGTACAGTCAACCTTGCAGCTGGTACAGTCAACCTTGCAGCTGGTACAGTCAACCTGCAGCTGTACAGTCAACTGGCTGGTACAGTCAACCTTGCAGCTGGTACAGTCAACCTTGCAGCTGGTACAGATCGAGCAACCTTGCAGCTGGTACAGTCAACCTTGCAGCTGGTACAGTCAACCTTGCAGCTGGTACAGTCAACCTTGCAGCTGGTACAGTCAACCTTGCAGCTGGGCCTGACGCAGTCAACCTTGCAGCTGGTACAGTCAACCTTGCAGCTGGTACAGTCAACCTTGCAGCTGGTACAGTCAACCTTGCAGCTGGTACAGTCAACCTTGCAGCTGGTACAGTCAACCTTGCAGCTGGTACAGTCAACCTTGCAGCTGGTACAGTCAACCTTGCAGCTGGTACAGTCAACCTTGCAGCTGCAGCAAGAAAAGGCTGCCCTGCACTGCTCTCTGAAAATGTTTGTGTGAAACTCTTTAACTCTCAGTACTGCACTGTTATGACTGCGTCTGCTGCAGTTATGACTGCGTCTGCTACAGTTATGACTGCGTCTGCTACAGTTATGACTGCGTCTGCTACAGTTATGACTACGTCTGCTACAGTTATGACTGCGTCTGCTACAGTTATGACTGCGTCTGCTACAGTTATGACTGCGTCTGCTACAGTTATGACTGCGTCTGCTACAGTTATGACTGCGTCTGCTACAGTTATGACTGCGTCTGCTACAGTTATGACTGCGTCTGCTACAGTTATGACTGCGTCTGCTACAGTTATGACTGCGTCTGCTACAGTTATGACTGCGTCTGCTACAGTTATGACTGCGTCTGCTACAGTTATGACTGCGTCTGCTACAGTTATGACTGCGTCTGCTACAGTTATGACTGCGTCTGCTACAGTTATGACTACGTCTGCTACAGTTATGACTGCGTCTGCTACAGTTATGACTGCATCTCCTACAGTTATGACTGCATCTGCTACAGTTATGACTGCGTCTGCTACAGTTATGACTGCGTCTGCTACAGTTATGACTGCGTCTGCTACAGTTATGACTGCATCTGCTACAGTTATGACTGCGTCTGCTACAGTTATGACTGCGTCTGCTACAGTTATGACTGCGTCTGCTACAGTTATGACTGCGTCTGCTACAGTTATGACTCGTCTGCTACAGTTATGACTGCTCTGCTACAGTTATGACTGCGTCTGCTACAGTTATGACTGCGTCTGCTACAGTTATGACTGCGTCTGCTACAGTTATGACTGCGTCTGCTACAGTTATGACTGCGTCTGTTGCAGATGTGACTGCGTCTGCTGCAGATGTGACTGCGTCTGCTGCAGATGTGACTGCGTCTGCTGCAGATGTGACTGCGTCTGCTGCAGATGTGACTGCGTCTGCTCCCATAAAATACTTGATAAATCTATTCTGAAACAATTTAATATATACGCTTGTGGTTCATGTTTACCTCGAGATATGTATGATACTGGATGTGATTTTCATAGGCCTATAGGATTTCTGTCGGGAGGGGAGGAGGCTGGAGATCCTAAGGGATTTTTGCAGTCTCACTTTTGGGATGCATTATTGATGACCCTGGCAGTGTGGAAAACACACGGTGGCACACTTTATCACGCTGCCTGAATCACCGTCTGAGTCAGTCAGTCCCACTGTGTTAAGTGTTGTTCGATCCTCTGGTGTGTGTGTGAGACCAGGATACCATACGAATGTCTGGTAAACACGAGCCATCACCACAAGACTGGAGGGTAACATTCACCACCACTAGACTGGAGGGTAACATTCTCCACCACTAGACTGGTGGGTAACATTCACCACCACTAGACTGGTGGGTAACATTCACCACCACTAGACTGGAGGGTAACATCACCACCACTAGACTGGGGACATTACCACCACTAGACTGGAGGCAACATTCACCACCACAAGACTGGAGGGCACATTCACCACCACTAGACTGGTGGTAACATTCACCACCACTAGACTGAGGTAGCATTCACCACCACTAGACTGGGGGCAGCATTCACCACCACAGACTGGAGGCAACATTCACCACCACAGACTGAGGGTAACATTCACCACCACTAGACTGGAGGGAACATTCACCACCACTAGACTGGTGGGCAACATTCACCACCACTAGACTGGTGGGAACATTCACCACCACTAGACTGGAGGCAACATTCACCACCACTAGACTGGAGGCAACATTCACCACCACTAGACTGGAGGGACATTCACCACCACAAGACTGGAGGGTAACATTCACCACCACAAGACTGGAGGGAACATTCACCACCACAAGACTGGAGGGACATTCACCACCACTAGACTGGAGGTACATTCACCACCACTAGACTGGAGGGTAACATTCACCACCACTAGACTGGAGGGTAACATTCACCACCACTAGACTGGAGGGCAACATTCACCACCACTAGACTGGTGGGTAACATTCACCACCACTAGACTGGAGGGCAACATTCACCACCACTAGACTGGAGGGCAACATTCACCACCACTAGACTGGTGGGTAACATTCACCACCACAAGACTGGAGGGTAACATTCACCACCACAAGACTGGAGGGTAACATTCACCACCACTAGACTGGTGGGTAACATTCACCACAGACTGGTGGGAACATTCACCACCACTAGACTGGTGGGTAACATTCACCACCACTAGACTGGTGGGTAACATTCACCACCACTAGACTGGAGGGTAACATTCACCACCACTAGACTGGAGGGTAACATTCACCACCACAAGACTGGAGGGTAACATTCACCACCACAAGACTGGAGGGTAACATTCACCACCACTAGACTGGTGGTAACATTCACCACCACAAGACTGGAGGGAACATTCACCACCACTAGACTGGAGGGTAACATTCACCACCACTAGACTGGAGGGCAACATTCACCACCACTAGACTGGAGGGTAACATTCACCACCACTAGACTGGAGGGTAACATTCACCACCACTAGACTGGTGGGTAACATTCACCACCACTAGACTGGAGGGTAACATTCACCACCACTAGACTGGTAGGTAACATTCACCACCACTAGACTGGTGGGTAACATTCACCACCACAAGACTGGAGGGTAACATTCACCACCACAAGACTGGAGGGTAACATTCACCACCACAAGACTGGAGGGCAGCATTCACCACCACTAGACTGGAGGGCAGCATTCACCACCACAAGACTGGAGGGCAGCATTCACCACCACAAGACTGGAGGGACATTCACCACCACTAGACTGGAGGGCTAGCATTCACCACCACAGACTGGAGGGCAGCATTCACCACCACTAGACTGGAGGGCAACATTCACCACCACAGACTGGAGGGCAACATTCACCACCACTAGACTGAGGGCACATTCACCACCACTAGACTGGAGGGCACATTCACCACCACAGACTGGGGGAACATTCACCACCACAGACTGGAGGGCACATTCACCACCACAGACTGGAGGGACATTCACCACCACAGACTGGAGGGCAGCATTCACCACCACAGACTGGAGGGCAGCATTCACCACCACAAGACTGGGGAGCATTCACCACCACAAGACTGGAGGGCAGCATTCACCACCACAGACTGGAGGCAGCATTCACCACCACAGACTGGAGGGACATTCACCACCACTAGACTGGAGGAACATTCACCACCACTAGACTGGAGGACATTCACCACCACAAGACTGGAGGGCAGCATTCACCACCACTAGACTGGAGGGACATTCACCACCACAGACTGGAGGAGCATTCACCACCACAGACTGGAGGGACATTCACCACCACAGACTGGAGGCAGCATTCACCACCACTAGACTGGAGGGCAACATTCACCACCACAGACTGGAGGCACATTCACCACCACAGACTGGAGGGACTAACAAACGCATTCACCACCACAGACTGGAGGGCAACATCTCACCACCACTAGACTGGAGGGCAACATTCACCACCACTAGACTGGAGGGTAACATTCACCACCACAAGACTGGAGGGCACATTCACCACCACAAGACTGGAGGACATTCACCACCACAAGACTGGAGGGCAACAGCACTCACCACCAAGACTGGAGGGACATTCACCACCACTAGACTGGAGGTAACATTCACCACCACTAGACTGGAGGAACATTCACCACCACTAGACTGGAGGGACATTCACCACCACTAGACTGGAGGGCAACATTCACCACCACAGACTGGGGGAACTTTCCCACCACCACAAGACTGGAGGGCAGCATTCACCACCACTAGACTGGAGGGCAGCATTCACCACCACTAGACTGGAGGGCAGCATTCACCACCACAAGACTGGAGGGCAGCATTCACCACCACTAGACTGGAGGGCAGCATTCACCACCACTAGACTGGAGGGCAACATTCACCACCACTAGACTGGAGGGCAACATTCACCACCACTAGACTGGAGGGCAACATTCACCACCACTAGACTGGAGGGCAACATTCACCACCACTAGACTGGAGGGCAACATTCACCACCACTAGACTGGAGGGCAACATTCACCACATACGTTTTTTTAAGCTTATAATTTAAGGTAGGGAAAGCCTGGGGTCTAGCGAGGCTTCCGACACCCTCTCCCCCATCCAGCTGCTGGCCTCACCCATTGTTGACTAACCTGACTGATCAGCAGAAACTGTTTGAATAGTCTTTGTCTTTATGAACGACTGTTGAGGTGTCCCGTAGCTCGGCTGGTAACGCACTCGGCTCACACACTGAGGTCCGTGATTCGATTCCCGGTACGGGTGGGGACTTGTTTCCTTAAGATACCTACTGTCCCTGTTCACCTAGCAGTAAGTATGTACCTGAGTATTAGTCCCCTTATACTTGCTGTCATTGTTCACGTAGCAGCATGTACCTGGGTATTAGTGGACTGGTGTGGGTGGCATCCTGGGGAACAAAACTGAAGGAACACAATATAAATCAGACAGTCCTCGATGGCACACTGACTTTCTTGGCTTATCCCGGGTGGCTAACCCTCCCTACCCCAGCTTAAAAATCCCAAACAAACCTTATCTTATCGCAGCCTTCAGACTATTCACACCGTCTGGGGGGTATGCCAGGGTCACACACTTAACCCCCAGTATTTTTACCCTCGCTCCTCGAGTGCCCACTAGACACTTGTGGATTACATAGGAGCCAGGCAGAGTGCGCCTGCCAGGTTACAAGATTCTTGCCAATAAAGGCGATGCTACCGCAGCATCGAGTATTAATTCCACCTCAATCACTCATTCTAACCCATCGTTAATTCCCAAGAAATAAGGACTCGAACTCTGGCACTGACCATATATATATATATATATATATATATATATATATATATATATATATATATATATATATATTTGTCGCTGATGTCAGCTATGGTCTTTATACGTTGCACTTGTAGAAATAAAGGTTATTATTTTTATTATTAATATTAAAGGTGTTAGTAAGAGTTAGTAAGCAAGGATAATAAGCCCAGGGGAGAGTTAGTAAGCCAGGATAATAAACCCAGGGGAGAGTTAGTAAGCCTGGATAATTAACAAAGGGGAGAATTAGTAAGCCAGGATAATTAACCAAGGGGAAGTTAGTAAGCCAGGATAATTAACCAAGGGGAGAGTTAGTAAGCCAGGATAATAAACCCAGGGGAGAGTTAGTAAGCCTGGATAATTAACAAAGGGGAGAATTAGTAAGCCAGGATAATTAACCAAGGGGAAGTTAGTAAGCCTGGATAATTAACCCAGGGAAAAGTTAGTAAGCCAGGATAATTAACCCAGGGGAGAGTTAGTAAGCCTGGATAATAAACCCAGGGGAAACTTAGTAAGCCAGGATAATTAGCCCAGGTGAGAGTTAGTAAGCCAGGATAATTAACCAAGGGGAAGTTAGTAAGCCTGGATAATAAACCCAGGGGAAACTTAGTAAGCCAGGATAATTAGCCCAGGTGAGAGTTAGTAAGCCAGGATAATAAACCCAGGTGAGAGTTAGTAAGCCAGGATAATAAACCCAGGTGAGAGTTAGTAAGCCAGGATAATAAACCCAGGGGAGAGTTAGTAAGCCTGGATAATAAACCCAGGGGAAACTTAGTAAGCCAGGATAATTTACCCAGGGGAGAGTTAGTAAGCCAGGATAAACCCTGGAGAAAGCTAGAAAGCCAGGATAATTAACCCAGGAGATAGTAAGCCAGAATAACAAAGTAAAATCAGGATGTCACCAAAGGGCTTATTTCTTTAGTCATCCTCTTTAATCCTCTCCCAGGATGCCACCCATACCAGTTTCCTGACTCCCAGGTACCTACTTACCGCTAGGTTCCTGCCTTAGGTTCCTCCTCTCCCAAGGATCGAACCCCGTCCCTCAAGAGTGTGAGCCGGGGCCGGTATCAATTGAGCCGCGAGCACTTGTCTTTATGATCAAGTTCACTGAACCTTTTCTCTAGCAGGTGCTGACACCTGTCCTGGATAGTGCTGACACCTGTCCTGGATAGTGCTGACACCTGTCCTGGATAGTGCTGACACCTGTCCTGGATAGTGCTGACACCTGTCCTGGATAGTGCTGACACCTGTCCTGGATAGTGCTGACACCTGTCCTGGATAGTGCTGACACCTGTCCTGGATAGTGCTGACACCTGTCCTGGATAGTGCTGACACCTGTCCTGGATAGTGCTGACACCTGTCCTGGATAGTGCTGACACCTGTCCTGGATAGTGCTGACACCTGTCCTGGATAGTGCTGACACCTGTCCTGGATAGTGCTGACACCTGTCCTGGATAGTGCTGACACCTCTCTTGGATAGTGCTGACACCTGTCTTGGATAGTGCTGACACCTGTCTTGGATAGTGCTGACACCTGTCCTGGATAGTGCTGACACCTGTCCTGGATAGTGCTGACACCTGTCTTGGATAGGCTGACACCTGTCTGGATAGTGCTGACACCTGTCCTGGATAGTGCTGACTCCTGTCTTGGATAGTGCTGACTCCTGTCTTGGATAGTGCTGACACCTGTCTTGGATAGTGCTGACACCTGTCTTGGATAGTGCTGACACCTGTCTTGGATAGTGCTGACACCTGTCTTGGATAGTGCTGACACCTGTCTTGGATAGTGCTGACACCTGTCTTGGATAGTGCTGACACCTGTCTTGGATAGTGCTGACTCCTGTCCTGGATAGTGCTGACACCTGTCCTGGATAGTGCTGACACCTGTCCTGGATAGTGCTGACACCTGTCCTGGATAGTGCTGACACCTGTCCTGGATAGTGCTGACACCTGTCCTGGATAGTGCTGACTCCTGTCCTGGATAGTGCTGACACCTGTCCTGGATAGTGCTGACTCCTGTCCTGGATAGTGCTGACTCCTGTCTTGGATAGTGCTGACACCTGTCTTGGATAGTGCTGACACCTGTCTTGGATAGTGCTGACACCTGTCTTGGATAGTGCTGACACCTGTCTTGGATAGTGCTGACACCTGTCTTGGATAGTGCTGACACCTGTCTTGGATAGTGCTGACACCTGTCTTGGATAGTGCTGACACCTGTCTTGGATAGTGCTGACACCTGTCTTGGATAGTGCTGACACCTGTCTTGGATAGTGCTGACACCTGTCTTGGATAGTGCTGACACCTGTCTTGGATAGTGCTGACACCTGTCTTGGATAGTGCTGACACCTGTCTTGGATAGTGCTGACACCTGTCTTGGATAGTGCTGACACCTGTCTTGGATAGTGCTGACACCTGTCTGGATAGTGCTGACACCTGCCCTTGGATAGTGCTGACACCTGTCCCTGGATAGTGCTGACACCTGTCCCGGATAGTGCTGACACCTGTCCCGGATAGTGCTGACACCTGTCCCGGATAGTGCTGACACCTGTCCCGGATAGTGCTGACACCTGTCCTGGATAGTGCTGACACCTGTCCTGGATAGTGCTGACACCTGTCCTGGATAATGCTGACACCTGTCCTGGATAATGCTGACACCTGTCCTGGATAGTGCTGACACCTGTCCTGGATAGTGCTGACACCTGTCCTGGATAGTGCTGACACCTGTCCTGGATAGTGCTGACACCTGTCCTGGATAGGGCTGACTCCTGTCCTGGATAGTGCTGACACCTGTCCTGGATAGTGCTGACACCTGTCCTGGATAGTGCTGACACCTGTCCTGGATAGTGCTAACACCTGTCTAGAATAGTGTTCCATCTGTCTAGGATAGTGTTCCATTTGTGTAGGATAGTTTCTTCTGTCCAGAATAGTATTCCATCAATCCAGGATAGTATTCGATCTATCCAGGATAGTATTCATATCGAGGATAGTATTCCATCCAGTATACTATCCTGTCCAGGATATATTCCAGTTGTCCAGGATAGTCTTCCATGTGGAGGCTTCTAGCAGATCCTAACGTGAGGCTTCTCACTTCAAGGTTTCCTGCTGTTGCCAGGCTTCTGTTGAAGTTACCGGCTTTCTTACCCTCCCTTGTCTTGTGATCTCTGTTATGTGATCTTCCACTCTGTTATGTGATCTTCCACTCTGTTATGTGATCTTCCACTCTGTTATGTGATCTCTCACTCTGTTATGTGATCGCTCACTCTGTTATGTGATCTCTCTGTTATGTGATCTCTCACTCTGTTATGTGATCTCTCACTCTGTTATGTGATATCTCTGTTATGTGATCTCTCACTCTGTTATGTGATCGCTCACTCTGTTATGTGATCTCTCACTCTGTTATGTGATCGCTCACTCTGTTATGTGATCGCTCACTCTGTTATGTGATCGCTCACTCTGTTATGTGATCTCTCTGTTATGTGATCTCTCAGTCTGTTATGTGATCTCTCTCAGCTGCTGCACTCAGCACTCTTGTTATATGACCGTCACACAGTGTGAGTGTTGACAGTTACAATAAATTATAATTTTTAAAGGAGTGGAGGGGTAAGCCAGCGGAAGGCCTCGGTCAGATGACCAAAAGTTCCATTTGGAGGGTCATCATATGACTAAGACCCGCCTCAGGAAACACTTATCCTGTTTCCTGACGAACCTTACCTAACCTCAGTGTCAGCAAGGCTTAGAACAACACTAGTGTCAGCAAGAACCCTGACTCTGTGGTGGAGTGGCTGACTCCGTGGTGGAGTGGCTGACTCCGTGGTGGAGTGGCTGACTCCGTGGTGGAGTGGCTGACTCCGTGGTGGAGTGGCTGACTCCGTGGTGGAGTGGCTGACTCCGTGGTGGAGTGGCTGACTCCGTGGTGGAGTGGCTGACTCCGTGGTGGAGTGGCTGACTCCGTGGTGGAGTGGCTGACTCCGTGGTGGAGTGGCTGACTCCGTGGTGGAGTGGCTGACTCCGTGGTGGAGTGGCTGACTCCGTGGTGGAGTGGCTGACTCTAGCTGACTGATTAAGCTAAGTCTGCAAGACCTGAATGTTACCTTATTGCTACTTTCCACAAGTAGGACCCTACCAACACCTGGAGGAGGAGGAAGTGAAGAGTGACACCAGCAGCAGGTGTTAGGAGACATGTCTCACCCTGCCCAGGATGCCAACCAAAACAGTCAACTAAGTCTGAGAGAGAGGGGGGGGAGGGGGGAGATAGAGGAAGAGAGTTATCAGTGGTTGGTACACTGGCGTGTTTCAACTCAGTGTAGCAGGGAATTAAAGCCTTTCCCTGGCATGCCGCCGCCGCCCCCCCTAGCACCCAGACACCCTGCTCCCCCCTCCCCCCTCGCGTAAATACGAAGCAACCAGGGCTGGATAATAGAGGATGGGTATGCAGCAGTGTATGAAAGGCTGTGTTTACAACCATGGCAGTGATTAAATATTCCTTGCTGTGTGTGTGTGTGTGTGTGTGTGTGTGTTGTGAGGTGTGTGTGTGTGTGTCTGTATGTGTGTGTGTTGTGAGGTGTGTGTGTGTGTGTTGAGGGTGTGTGTGTGTGTGTGTGTTGTGAGGTGTGTGTATGTGTGTGTGTGTGTTGAGGTGTGTGTGTGTGCTGTAATGTGCTCTGTGTTTATTCAACTACTTGTACTCACCTTCATGTGTTTTCAGCTCCAGCTGTGCTCTCGTGTACCTCTCTTCCCGCCTCAGAAACAGATTCTCCCTATCCACTCTATCAATTGTTATCAGCATTTTGTATATCCTAATCATGTCACCTCTGAACCTTTTCTAATCTCATCAGATTTACCTTCCATACTCTCTCCTCATAGCTCTTAGACCAGTCTTGTTGCCAACCTCTGCATTCTGCCCGGTTGGTTGCATGGTTGTAGCTTATGGTTATAGCTGAATGGTTGTAGCAATGATAGCTCTTGTAGTAGCAATGTTGGTTGTATGGTTGTAGCAACAGGTATGATAGATCTAGCAGTAGCAATGTTGGTTGTATGGTTGTAGCAACAGGTATGATAGACCTTGCAGTAGCAATGTTGGTTGTATGGTTGTAGCAACTGGCAAAGATAGCTATTATACCAGCATTATTGGTTGAATGGTTATTTCTTTTGGTAGGATGTATCTCAGACTGGCAGTGTGGGCTGAGTGGTTGTGGCTGGTGGTAGTCGTAGGCTCCAGCTGGAGTCCCCTTATCAGGGATTCGAGTCCCCTTATCAGGGAACTCGAGTCCACAGCTTTAGTCCTGTTATCGGGGACTTGAGGGTTCCAGGGACTCTTTGTGTCTCCCACACTGACTTTATCTCTCAACCAGATGTTGAGATGGGTTGAGATGGTGTACTCACCTAGTTGTGGTTGCAGAGGTCGATTCACAGCTCCTGGCCCCGCCTCTTCACTGGCCGCTACTCAGTCACTCTTCCGGCTCTATGAGCTTTATCATACCTCTTCTTAAAGCTACGTATGGATCCTGCCTCCACTACATCACTTCCCAGACTATTCCACTTCCTGACAACTCTGTGACTGAAGAAATGCTTCTTAACATCCCTGTGATTCATCTGAGTCTTCAACTTCCAACTGTGACCCCTTGTTGCTGTGTACCATCTCTGGAACATCCTGACTCTGTCCACCTTGTCGATTCCTCTCAGTATTTTATATGTCCTTATCATATCATCCCTATCTCTCCTGTCCTCCAGTGTCGTCAGGTCGATTTCCCTTAACCTCTCCTTGTAGAACATGCCTGTTAGCTCCGGGACTAGTCTTGTTCCAAACCTTTGCTCTTTCTCTTGTTTCCTTACGTGCTTAGTTAGCTAGGTGTGGATTCCAAACTGGTGCTGCATACTCCAATATAAACATATCGTACACAGTGTACAGGGTCCTGAACGATTCCTTATTGAGATGTTGGAATGCTGTTCTTAGGTTTGCTAGGCAGTTATTTGGTTGATGTGCGCCTCAGGAGATGTGCCCGGTGTTATACTCACCCCAAGATCCCTTTCCTTGAGTGAGGTTTGTAGTCTCTGCCCCCTAGACTGTACTCTTTCTGCAGTCTTCTTTGCCCTTCCCCAATCTTCATGACAATCTTCATGGTGGGGTTGAACTCCAGGAGCCAGTTGCTGGATCAGGCCTGCAGCCTGTCCAGATCCCTTTGTAGTTCTGCCTGATCTTCGTCTGACTGAATTCTTCTCATCAACTTCACATCATCTGCAAACAGGGACACTTCGGAGTCTATTCCTTCCGTCATGTCGTTCACAAATACCAGAAACAACACCTGTCCTAGGACTGACCCCTGTGGAACCCCACTCGTCACAGGCGCCCACTCTGACACCTCGCCACGTACCATGACTCGCTGTTGTCTTCCTGTCAGGTATTCCCTGATTCATTACAGTTCCTTCCCTGTTATCCCTGCCTGGTCCTCCAGCTTTTGCACTAATCTCTTGTGTGGGACTGTGTCAAACGCCTTTTTACAGTCCAAGAAAATGCAATCTACCCATCCCTCTCTCTCTCTTGTCTTACTGTTGTCACCCTGTCATAGGACTCCAGTAGGTTTGTGACACAGGATTTCCCGTCCATGGAACCGTGCTAGCTGTCGCTGATAAGCTCATTCCTTTCTAGGTGCTGTTCTAGGTGTGTGTGTGTGTGTACTCACCTAGTTGTAGTTGCAGGGGTCGATTCACAGCTCCTGGCCCCGCCTCTTCACTGGCCGCTTCTGGGTCACTCTCCCTGCGCCATGAGCTTTATCATACCTCTGCTTAAAGCTATGTATGGAGCCTGCCTCCACTACATCGCTTCCTAAACTATTCCACTTCCCGACCACTCTGTGAGTGAAGAAATACTTCCTAACATCTCTGTGATTTATCTGAGTCTTCAACTTCCAACTGTGTCCCCTTGTTGTTGTTGTTGTTGTGTGTGTGTGTGTGTGCGCTCGTGTGCGTGTGCGTGTGTCTCGGCTTTCCAAACAGTGCCTGTTGTCAGCAATCCACTAACCTTTTCAACGGTAAACCGTTCTAGTTACCGAATCTAGGGATTGAATAAAATAAAAGTGCACAGTGTACTCGCCTTGTACAAGACATGTACACTCCCTGTTACAGTCTTCAGGGGAGAGGTTACATGATAGACGTAACGAGGATCATTTCGTAAGTCATAGCAACTGATACTGTATCGAGAAATCTATTGCAAATGCGGAAATTCTACATATAGGTTCATAATCCCTTAGAAATATGGTCAAAATAACGTCGGTGAATTGGGCATGTGCCCAACGCCCAATATGGAAAGTCTGATGACAGATATTGAGGGCGCAACAAGATCACAGTAAACAGGTGACATCACAATATACAAAACCACCGTGAAGAAATAGTGAACATCCAAGTGGACCTGTAAAAATAACAGAACAGTGGAAGGCTTATGAGGCTGAGATGTCACCTCACCTACGACATGAAACCCGTCCCAGTTTGATGATTCGTCCCAAAATTTTATTATGAATCTAATTTGAATAACCCCATATTATTATTCATATTAAAATCAATACTATTTTTTTATATAACTCTTGCAAGTATTGACGTGTATAAGTCGCCTAAGACTCAGAGTCAACAAGGTACAGATGTAATTAGTGCAAAGGCTTGGGTACCAGTGCATTTCACACTTTCCCCCACTGCTTCCCTGTATTGCTAGCTTCTGACGAAGTACTGGGCACAGTGCGAAAGGCCTGGAGCTGCTATAAAACCCTCCTTCCCTTGTGGTTTTTCTGTATATTGATCACTTGTTTGTAACAGTGCACATTTGTGCAGATAACTGGTTAAGATTGTGTCTTCAAAAGTCTGGGAGGACCCACGCAAATTAGAGACGGAGTCCATTCAGCCAATTAGACAGAGTCCACCCACTATAAAGAGAGAGTCCACATCACCTCCAGACTGAGGTATTGAACACATCACCTCCAGACAGGGGGACTGATCCCCTCAAACTCCCGTTTCACAACATCTTCCACCGGCAGACTCTCTTTCGTACTGCTAGAAACCACTGGCTGGCGAAACGTTTGCAAAATTAAGATACCCAAGTGTTACGCAAACGTTTCGCTCACACCCAAACACAACCCACTAAGACACAAATCAACCTCACTAACGTAAATAAGCACTGTTGAAAGCTAACTACGAAGGTAAACAGATTACCTGTAGTAAATCACTTGTTGATCCGCTTGAGGAATATAAAGATGTATGTCACATAGTGTATGTGACATAGCACATATATCACACATATCACAAGATATTAGATATTTTAAGCTAATATCCTATATTTGAAGGTAATGTATCGAGGATACAGGTTAGACAGTTATCCAGATACTCATTTGTTTATCTTTTGGGACCTTATTCCTAGGACTTGTGTATCCCTAAGTTATTGTCCACTGGATGGATATGTGGTGCACAGTAAACTAGCCGCTACTATCCACTGGATGGATATGAAGTGCACTACTAGCTACTACCATTCACAGGACTGATACGGATTTCAAAATCAACTACACACTACCATCCACACGATGGATATGGGGTCCACAAACTGGCCTCTTCATTGCTTAAAAAAATGAAAATTGAAAAATTACACTGCCCCAGTGTAAATCCACACACATAATGTCTGTTATGTGTTCATGAGAAAGCGTCAGCATTTTTTGAATAATCTTGAACAGTCTCTTGAGTAACTTGCAGTGACATACTGCACAAGTCTGAACACGGGTGATGTTCATGTTGAGGCGTTGTTACTAGAGACAGAGCTATCTATCTTGTCCTTCCCGGCATTCGACTGGAGAGGCCTACACTATAGGCCAAACATTTGACATGAGCTTAACCTCCTGAACGCCTCTATTACAATAGTGTCGACAAGTGGGAGTCGCTGCAGTTTGCCACTGCATAAGAAGCAGTGGTAATACCCACTGCTTCTTATGAAGTGGTTAGTGCGCTAGACGACACAACCACATCCATCATAAATATTACACTAAAAAAAATATATATATAAAATGTGATAGAGAAAATATGAATTATTACCAGAATTAATCTGATCACGTATCATCTCTCAGTGTAAATTTGAACTTGTTATAATGTGTGTGTTCTAAACTTAACCTTAATCAGTATATCAATTATTCTACGTCATATACAGTGCTGTATGATTATAATAATAATCTACATATAATGTACACATGTATACTACATTCGTCCTGGCCATGATTGTGTACACACCTGGGAACTGCGACGGTAAATTGAACCCGATTATTCCATAATAATTAGGTCACATGTGTATCGGCTGGACATCTTTATTCTGGCGAGAATTCAGTTTTCATTACCTATAAATGAGCTTCGTATTGAATTGCTATAGCCACTGGTTGACGAGACTGCTTTAAGATGGTATGCAGGTGTTGCACAGGTGTTTAGTCATCTTGCTGGTACTGTCCATCAGTGATAATAAGTACCAAGCCGGGAGAGAGAGAGAGGATCGTGGTACACACTGGAGGTGGGAGTCTTCCAGTGTTTACTATTGAGTTTACACCGTATTGAGCCCTGGAAGTGAAGATTTTGGTTACATGGCTACTGAGAGTTTACACTCTATCGAGCCCTGGAAGTAAGCCTCACCCTTCAAAGAGGTAGTTAGTTACACAGTTAATCTGGCAGAGAACTTGAGTGTTCGTACGACGATAACGTATCGGTATACAGAGATAAAGTTCAAGATCTTGAACTTTATTCCAAGATCTTGGATGAAATGCTGCCCGTAGCCGCCCTTCTGACGTCGTTCCCGCTACAAAGCCTAAGTTTGGAGGGGCAAGGAGAACGTCAAAACTCACAGCTAACATTCTTCGCAGAGAACGATGTAGTTGTCCCACACGACTGCATCACACTTCAAAGAAATGCATCTTGATCTCCTAGGGGACCTGTCATCTTGGTGCATTCAACAACATCTGCAACAACACCTTCGCCTGGAAAGTCGTCGTATTGCAAGGAACCTGCAACTCACGTCCCCTCCCCTTCCCTCGTGTCAAGAAGTAACTCCATTCACGATTGCAAACAAATCAGGGAACGAGTGGGGATCGAACCCATGGCAATTGAGTTCTTTAAACTCGCAGGGCAGTGTCGACTTGTTAATGCACTGGCCTGTGAGTTGTAAGACCCACTTGGTATGGGTTCAATTTCCCCTCCCCCCCCCGTTCACTAATCTGACGAAGGAACGCGTCCAGTTTGGCAGGAAATATGAACTAGAAAAAAGGTCTTGTATTAGATGAATCCCCATTTCAGTGTATTCAAAGTTGTCATGTGGTGAGATAAATCCACATTTCGGTGCATTCAAGGTCGTCATCAGCAGGTACGACCCAGCATACACAGTAAGCACCATAACTCACCCACAATCTCTCATGGTTTGTGGTTGCTTTGACGGGTTATTTGGTCGTGGCGGGGTCCGTACTTCCCCAAAACACTACAATGCATACCCACCACTACATCACAGTTCTCGAGGACCCTTGCTGAATATTTTTGACATTCATGGCTGCGCCACCTGCATGCATCACAGCGCCACCTGCATGCATCACAGCGCCACCTGCATGCATCACAGCGCCACCTGCATGCATCACAGCGCCACCTGCATGCATCACAGCGCCACCTGCATGCATCACAGCGCCACCTGCATGCATCACAGCGCCACCTGCATGCATCACAGCGCCACCTGCATGCATCACAGCGCCACCTGCATGCATCACTAGCGCCACCTGCATGCATCACAGCGCCACCGCATGCATCACAGCGCCACCTGCATGCATCACAGCGCCACCTGCATGCATCACAGCGCCACCTGCATGCATCACAGCGCCACCTGCATGCATCACAGCGCCACCTGCATGCATCACAGCGCCACCTGCATGCATCACAGCGCCACCTGCATGCACATCACAGCGCCACCTGCATGCATCACAGCGCCACCTGCATGCATCACAGCGCCACCTGCATGCATCACAGCGCCACCTGCATGCATCACAGCGCCACCTGCATGCATCACAGCGCCACCTGCATGCATCACAGCGCCACCTGCATGCATCACAGCGCCACCTGCATGCATCACATGCGCCACCTGCATGCATCCAGCGCCACCTGCATGCATCACAGCGCCACCTGCATGCATCACAGCGCCACCTGCATGCATCAAGCGCCACAATGTTCATGGCCATGCACATAGCTCCAAAACCTGCATGCATACAGAATGACGATATCATGAACAAAGATGGAAGCCGGCCAGATGTGAGCCACGTCGTGCCTTCAGCAGGAGATCAAGGACATTTGGGTGAGTCCAAAATTTCCCTTGTTATTAGGAATCTGAAATATCATAACAAAGATGGCACAGGCCAAGGGGGAGACAACATCTTAGCCTGTGATTATAACGGGCTTTGGGTGAGTCCAGTTTATTTTGTCAGGAACTGTTTTAACCAAGACGTCCGTGGTATCAAGGCCAAGGAGGAGACAAAATATTAATGCTCTGTGATTATAACGATTTTCTTAATAAAAAAGAGGAGGTCCGGTTTATTTGTGCGGGAACTGTTGTAACCGACGTCCGTAGTATCCACATCCACAGGAAGTAGTCAACAACTACACTGTCTCACCATCAAGTCATTACCTACACTGCCTCACCATCAAGTCAACAACTACACTGCCTCACCATCAAGTCAACAACTACACTGCCTCACCATCAAGTCGATACCTACACTGCCTCACTATCACGTCAACAACTACACTGCCTCACCATCAAGTCAACAACTACACTGCCTCACCATCAAGTCATTACCTACACTGCCTCACCATCAAGTCAACAACTACACTGCCTCACCATCAAGTCAACTACACTGCCTCACCATCAAGTCAACAACTACACTGCCTCACCATCAAGTCAACAACTACACTGCCTCACCATCAACAACCACACTGCCTCACCATCAACAACCACACTGCCTCACCATCAACAACCACACTGCTTCACCATCAACAACCACACTGCCTCACCATCAACAACCACACTGCCTCATTATCAACAACCACACTGCCTCACCATCAACAACCACACTGCCTCACCATCAACAACCACACTGCCTCACCATCAACAATCACACTGCCTCACCATCAACAACCACACTGCCTCACCATCAACAACCACACTGCCTCACCATCAACAACCACACTGCCTCACCATCAACAACCACACTGCTTCACCATCAACAACCACACTGCCTTTACCATCAACAACCACACTGCCTCACCATCAACAACCACACTGCCTCACCATCAACAACCACACTGCCTCACCATCAACAACCACACTGCCTCACCATCAACAACCACACTGCCTCACCATCAACAACCACACTGCTTCACCATCAACAACCACACTGCCTCACCATCAACAACCACACTGCCTCACCATCAACAACACACTGCCACACCATCAACCACACTGCCTCACCATCAACCACACTGCCTCACCATCAACCACACTGCCTCACCATCAACAACCACACTGCCTCACCATCAACAACCACACTGCTTCACCATCAACAACCACACTGCCTCACCATCAACAACCACACTGCCTCACTATCAACAACCACACTGCCTCACCATCAACAACCACACTGCCTCACCATCAACAACCACACTGCCTCACCATCAACAACCACACTGCCTCACCATCAACAACCACACTGCCTCACCATCAACAACCACACTGCCTCACCATCAACAACCACACTGCCTCACCATCAACCACACTGCCTCACCATCAACAACCACACTGCCTCACCATCAACAACCACACTGCCTCACCATCAACAACTACACTGCCTCATCATCAACAACCACACTGCCTCACCATCAACCACACTGCCTCACCATCAACCACACTGCCTCACCATCTCTTCTCACTCCACTGGAAGAGGTTATTGGTCGCTGATTGGCTCTCCGGGGAAGACAAAGTGCTACAGGTCGCTGATTGGCTCTTCGTGGAAGACAAAGTCTTCCATTATAGGCTGGAGACACCATAATTAATTTCAAGCACTGCCATAGGCCTCTAAACAAATGATGGAAAAGTTAGGCCTATTCGGGCCAGGTGAACGAAAAATTGGTAAAAAGTGGACACCAGTGCATTAATTAAGGGATTTTGATTACGGACGTTTCGCTTAAAGGTACCTTGATTACGGACGTTTCGCTCGGAGGAACCTTGTTTAGAGACGTTTCACTCAAAAGGTACCTTAATTACAGACGGTTCGCTCAAAAGGTACCTTGATTATGGATGTTTCTCTCAAGGAATTTTGATTACAGACGTTTCGCTCAGGTGACCTTGATTACAGATGAGAATAAGAAATGTTCTAAGTGGACGCATTCGTGTCTTATGCGCCCAGATGCTTGCAGTCACTTGCTCTCTTACCACTTAGTTCACAAGTGTCCTTCACTCAGAAGACGAAACGTGTGACGATGTTTCGGCCCACCCTTGGACCATTGTTAAGTCACAACTACGTGAGGAGAAATTAGAGAAGACAGGATGAAGAAAGACGGTAGTAGTTATAGTAGTAGTAGTTGTTGTAGTTGTAGTAGTTGTGGTAGTTGTAGTAGTAATAATAGTTGTAGCAGTAGTAGAATTGGAATAGTTGTAGTAATAGTAGTAGTAGTAACTGGAATAGTTGTAGTAATAGTAGTATTAGTAATTGCAATAGTTGTAATAGCAGTAGTAGTAATAGTAATAGTTGTAATAGTAACAACAATAGTAGTACTCAAAAGACATGGCACCGGGAATGATGACTTGATTGAAGGTAGGATGACTCCACTCTTACTTTGATCTACGGTGAACGGTGTGCTAACACGGGAACATTCTTCCAACACTAGTGGTTGTTCACTAAGTATTCAACACCAGGTGTATTATGAATTGTTTCTACTTGCATTGCCGTCACTTATGAGGCCTGGTCTCAGACCGGGCCGCGGGGGGGGCGTTAACCCCCGAAACCCTCTCCAGGTAAACTTGTTCACGGTACGACGAATGACTGGCGATAATTTGCCTTTCAAAGATAATTATTGTAGTTGAACACTGTATCTCTGCTCCAGGTCTCCTTAATGATCCTTCAAGAGTGCTCAAGCGACATGAAGACACGATCTGACCAAGAATTTATGATTGTACTCATGTGATCTGTGTAGCAGTACCGAGGGATTTCCTTCACTCTCTCAGTTGATCTTGCAAGAGTCTTGCCGACTATAGAAGGGACGCTCAGAGACAGACGTAAACTGACAGGGGCAGCCGATGGCGTCGTCCAGGCCTCCTTATATTGCCTCAATAATGCTGACATAATATCTGGGATGCATAATGCCAGGCAACTCAGCGTGGATAAGTCAAGCAGCTGATTTCCCTGATTCAGACGCATTTCACATTAAATGAGTTTAACATTATTATACTAAGGGTATACGTAATTACTTATTAGTTATACTAAGCATTTAGAAATAGGGATTCACTCGTGCAAACACGGTTAGATATATTTCGCTGGTTGTAAGAAGCAGGAGAGAGACAGAGGTCTTAAGACGTCTTAAGACGCCTCAGCTCCGGCAAATGTATCTGGTCTGTGATTGGTTGCAATCAAATATTGCTTGGTAATGAACAAGTGCTTGCTGAGCTGTTGTTCAGGCGGTTATAATCGATGTTGTTCATCTCCAGATGTTGGAACGAGTGAGAGGGGTCGCAGCCCCCTTGAGAGGGTCGCAGCCCCCTTGAGAGGGGTCGCAGCCTCCTTGAGAGGGGTCGCAGCCTCCTTGAGAGGGGTCGCAGCCCCCTTGCTCGCATCCAGTTGGAGATAACTTCTCCACAGTAGTCGTTATAGTAGTAGTAATAGCAGCAGTAGTAGTAATAGTAAGAGAAGTACTAATAGTTGTGGTATAGTAGTAATAATGGTAATAGAAATAGTAGTAAAATAGTAAGAACATAAGAAAAAAGGAACACTGCAGCATGCCTACTGACCCATGCGAGGCAGGTCCATCACTCCCCGGCTTAGACCCGACCACCTGGAGCTAACCCTCTCCAGGTAGTCAGGTCACTTCCACTTAAGGAATTAGTACAGCATCTGACCTAGTAGCACAAGCTAGTCAGGTCCAACTCACACCCACCCACACCCACTCATGCATTTATCTAACCTATTTTTAAAAGTACACAACGTCCCAGCCCCTATGACGGTACTCGGGAGTTTGTTCCACTCATCCACAACTCTATTACTAAACCAGTGCTTTCCTATATCCTTCCTGAATCTGAACTTTCCCAACTTGAAACCATTGCTGCGAGTCCTGTCTTGGCTGGATATTTTCAGCACGCTATTTACATCCCCTTTATTTATTCCTGTTTTCCTTTTATACACCTCAATCATATCAACCCTAATTCTACGCCTTTCTAGAGAGTGCAGATTCAGGACCCTCAGTCTATCCTCATAGGGAAGATTTCTGATACATGGGGTCAACTTTGTCATCCTCCTCTGTAATAGTAGTAGTAGTAGCAGCAATAGTTCGGGTTATTAGCCAGTTATTGCAGCCGTAATATTGTGACATTGTTTGTGCTCATAAATCACCACACCAGACACGACTCTCGGATATATATTCTAGAAGCCTAAGCTTGAAGCTCTAGACAAAGCTTCAGTGTTTACGCTCTAGCTTTCTCACTGAAGAGAGTTTAACAGTTCCTGTGACGAGATCCTCCTAAACTCCTGACATAGCGAGCTAGTGTGCTGACACATGCTACTAGCTGACATGTCCTACCAGCTGACACATGCTGACACATCCCTCACATGCACCAAATATGTGTCAGTGTTGCTTAGTGTGTCTATCCCACACTTAAATGACCTGACATTGGCCTTTGCAATGTTCAATACACAATAACAAAATGACTGTCACCATTACCACCACTCTGCTTTAAACAGTCTACTGTCTAACCTTCAAGTATACACTAAAGGTGTGTATTCGCTCATGCTTACATCTCTAATACACTCTTAATACAGCAGGAATACACCAGTATGAGGATCTAGTGCTGTGAAGTGGGGTGTTTACACTTGTGTGCGCTGGGCAGAGTGACACCAAATTGCCCCCCTTCCTCCTCCTAAGACTACCAAATCTTCTCATCTCTCTTCAAGATCTCCTAACTCTTCCTAGTGTTAGGTGCTGAGTTAGTTAGGTGCTGAGTTAGTTATAAAATTAGCTATTTTGTTCGTGTCTTTGTATGTCAAGTGTATCTACTACACGAGGGTCATTAAGGCAGCAGGTCACCTGTAAACTACCAGTCAAGAATACTTTAATACTTAAAATAGGGATTATACTACCAGTGTATACACACTGAGCAGCATACAACTTTAAGTGTATATACACTGAGAAACGTGCACCTTTAAGTGTATAGACACAGAGATATATATCTCTCTGTGTATATACAGGGAGAGACATACACCTCTCAGTGTTTATACACTGAGAGATATTCATCCCTCAGTGTATATATCTTGAGACTATATACATTGTCTACAGTGTGTATACACTGAGAGGTGTATATGTATATACACTTACAGATACATACCTCTTAGCATATATACTCTGAGAAATGCTGTGTATATTGGTGCAGTATATCACTGGTTAGGTCACCCACTGGCTCACATATTTTGATTCGCCTATTTGTGGATGCAGGGGTTGAGTCTTAGCTCCTGGCCCTGCTTTGTAACTTACCGCTTGCAAAATTTTCTTCCTAGCCTCGTGGGCCCTGTCGTACCTGCTCTTAAAACTACGTATGAAGCCTGCCTCTACCACTTTTAGTCTTCTTGGCCTTCCTGAGGATAAATACTTCCTCACATGACCGTGACTCGTCTGCATCTTTAAAAATCTAAATTTTGCCCCGTAAGCATTTTTCCCGCCTCTCAGTCTATCTTTATCCAGCATATCAAGTCCTTGAGTATTTTGCATGTCGTTATCATATCTCCTCTGGTTCGTCTATTTCCTATTGCCAGGTTTACTTCCTTTGCTCTCTTGATATACTACACCCCTTATCTCTGGGACTAACCTCCTTGCAAATCTCTACTTTTCCAGTTGCCTGACATGTTTGATGGGATATGGGTTCCATACTGGTGCTGCGTACTCCAAGAAGGGCCTGAAAGCTAGTCTTAGATTTGACAGACAAGCATTTGCTTCAGCAATTATTCGGCTGGAATGTGCCCCAGGTGATATGCTCGGTACAATACTAACCCTGAGGTCCTTAAATGAGGTTTGCAGCGTTTACTAACCGAGCCTGTGCTCTGCTTCTGGTCTTCTTTGCCCTCACCTAATTTACATAAGCTTGCATTTAATAGGGTTGAATCCCAGTTGCCAAACCAGCAGCCTCTCTTGGACGACTTTGTATTCTGCTCATTAATTTCACGTCTGTGACAGGTATATGTCAAGTCATTGAGGTACACAGGAACAGTACCGGTCCAAGTACTGGCTCTAGTTGAACCCCTCTTGTCACACGTCACAGTCACGGACAATCACCCATCATTTCCTTCCTGTTAAGTAATCCTTGATCCATTGTACTACGTTTCCTCTTGTTCCTGTTTGCTCAACTAAAGTTTTTTTTTACACTATAAATGTTCAGTTCACTCATCTCTCTTCTGCCTCACTTTTGTTCCCTTCTCAAAGAACTCGATTAGAAAAGAACAGTAAGACAATACCGTGACTGGAACAATACACAAATAACCAGCACATACCAGAGAGGAGCTTACCACGACGTTTCGGTCCGACTTGGACCATTTACAAAGTCACACTAGTCCAAGTCGGACCGAAACGTCGTCGTAAGCTCCTCTCCTATGCGCCGGTTATTTGTGTATAACTTGTAGGTTCGTGAGACAGGATTTACCATCTGGAAAGCCGTGCTGGTCGTTGTTTATGAAGGTGCTCCTGTCCAGGTGCTCCTGTCCAGGTGCTCCTGTCCAGGTGCTCCTGTCCAGGTGCTCCACTGCCCTTCTGATAATCTTCGTAATTCCACACACTACGCATGTCAGTAACACTGGTCTGTACTTAACCACTATCTCTCTGTCCTTAGTGAGAGTACATTTGCTGTCGTCCACACCTCGGGCAGTTTGATGTTAGGTCTGTATATGCTGTATCATGTAATTGTAGAAATAATAAGAATTATTATTATTGTTATTATAGTTGCCCTTAATCGAATTACATGTTTAAGATCACTGCTAGTGGTGTACACAGTTCCTCTGCTGCCTCTCACAGGACCCACAGAGGTTGTCTGGTGGTGTTGCCTCCGAGGTATCAGGTGCACAACAATGATTTCTTGTGGTGTGTGTTGCGTTCAGCACTCGTTGGTGTAGTATTACTCTGTAATTCTCTGGTATTGACCCTATTTTCTCCAAGATCACATCTAGAAACCTAGTGTTCAACTTCTCACAGACTTCCTGGTCATTCCTTTTGATTTGTCTTCCTGGAGTCTTCAGTGGTGCTTCTCTGTTGTCTTCTTGTTGAGACTGTATAGTGACCTCTAGGTACGACTGTCTAGGTACGGCTGTCTAGGTACGACACTCTAGGTACGACTGACGACATATTGTCGTTCAGTTTTCTCTTCTCACTCCTGGCTGTTACGCTCGTTTCTCTCTTGTATGCGTTCTGTACCTCCGATATTCTTTTCTATATTCGAACACTTGGTTATTTTTCCTCTATGCACCTTTGTCAACCATGGGTTCACTCAGTCTATGTACCTATGTCAACCATGGGTTCACTCATTCCATGTACCTGTGTCAACCATGGGCTTCTGGATGGTAACTTCATTATTTCATTCATTATTTATTGCTTTCCGTGATATTCCCATGCTACTGCATTCATTAATTCTTTCATTGCTTCATATTATCCTCTTCTGAAGTCCAGTTTCGCCCTCTTCCTTCCTTGTTACGTTTTTCTCAAAGTTAATTTCCGCAAGTGTGGTTGTTAGCACTAAGGTGTCTCTCATATTCAATTTCGTCAAAGGCAGATTCATCTAGAGTGAATACTAGGTCCAACCTCGCTGGTTCATCTCCTCTTTTCTCCCTTGCTGTGTCCTTAACATGCTGACAAATAACATTTCCCATCACCACCTCCATCTTCTCAACCCTCCAGTATTCTGATCCTCCTGGGGTACCTGTTCTCCCAGTCTGTTCTCCTGGTGGATAAAATCTCAGACCATCACTGGCGTTCCATTATATATATATATGGACTTGACATACCTTTTATGTTGTAGTGGTTTTATTGTATTCGTCTCTTGGTCTCCTGCTGTTTGGTGACGGGTTGTACTATCACTACTTTGGTCTCCTGCTGTTTGGTGACAGGTTGTACTATCACTGCCTTGGTCTTCTGCTGTTTGGTGATGGGTTGTACTATCACTACCTTGGTTTCCTGCTGTTTGGTGATGGGTAGTACTATCATTGTCTTGGTCTCCTGGTGTTTGGTGATGGGTTGTACTATCACTACCTTGGTCTCCTTCTGTTTGGTGATGGGTTGTACTATCACTGCCTTGGTCTCCTGCTGTTTGGTGATGGGTTGTACTATCACTACCTTGGTCTCCTGCTGTTTGGTGATGGGTTGTACTATAACTACCTTGGTCTCCTGCTGTTTGGTGATGGGTTGTACTATCACTACCTTGGTCTCCTGCTATTTGGTGACGGGTTGTACTATCACTACCTTGGTCTCCTGCTGTTTGGTGACGGGTTGTACTATCACTACCCTGAGGTTCCACATGGGAAACGAATATTCAGTATGAAAAACCAAGACCAAAGCTGCGACGACCGCCGTCCTTAATGGATATCCAATTTCCCTATTGCCGTTTCGGATTTTTCTTCATCCATCATTCGAACCTAAAATGTACAACAAAGGTAAGTCAAAATTATAAACATTAAAAATTCTTTCCACGTTATGAATGGAGCCGCCGAAATATAACTGAATTAATATGGTTAACAACTGACTTAAATTAAAATAACTGTGTATACCATTATGTATACCATTAATATATTTTAAATTAGATTGTGCTAGAAATTTCAGAACTAAACTGAATAATGCAGAAGAGAAAAACTTAAACAGGAACGCTGTATAATAATAATAATAATAATAATAATAATAATAATAATAATAATGCAACAACGTGGGTTAAATACTAGTTAGAACTTAATTGTGAAATAAATACAATATTACAGTGGTCTAAAATACAGTGGAGAGTTGCAATTGAGGATTTATGACATAGCTTAGAACTGAGGGTAGCTTTTTCAAACGAAACCAGCGAAAACGTATGATTTCGGAGCCTAATTTAATCTTTTAATGAATAATTAGGGACTAATGTTATGGAAATTGATTAATAATACAAAACAAACACAGTCTTTAATATTATACACAGAAATGAAGATTTTTAGCAATAAAATTCTACAGAATGAATTAATGTTGCAAAAACTTATATATACGTATATATATATATATATATATATATATATATATATATATATATATATATATATATATGTCGTGCCGATTAGGTAAAACTTGCGATTTTGGCTTAAATAGCAACGCTCACCTTGCCATATAAGACAAGTGAAAATTTGTGTATGCAATAATTTCACCAAAATCATTCTGAACATAACGAAAAAAATATATTTCATTGTGTTTGTTTATTATTAAATTTAAGTTAACATATCTAAAATATATTTAGTTGGGTTAGGCTAAATTAAATTGCGCTTGTTGTAATAAGGTTAGGTAGGTTTTCAAAGTTTCTCTTGGTACAAAATTATAAATTCTTACATTAACATAAATGAAAAAAATATATCTTTAAACGTATACGAGAAAATTTTAGAAAGGACTTAATTTTAGATGAGTTCTTGCTAATTGACCAGTTTTACCTAATCGGCACGACATATATATATATATATATATATATATATATATATATATATATATATATATATTATATATATATATATATATATATATATAGGGTAAGATATAAACAACTATTGGAAGATAGATGGGCTAGTGAGAGTGTAGGCAATGTGGTCGAAGATGTATGGGGTAGGTTTAAGAATGTAGTGTTAGTGTTCAGCAGAAGTTTGTGGTTACAGGAAAGTGGGTGCGGGAGGGAAGAAGAGCGATTGGTGGAATGATGATGTAAAGTAAGGGAGAAAAAGTTAGCATTTGAGAGGTTTTTACAAAGTAGAAGTGATGCAAGGAGGGAAGAGTATATGGAGAGAAAGAGAGAGGTTAAGAGAGTTGTGAAGCAATGTAAAAAGAGAGCAAATGAGAGAGTGGGTGAGATTTTATCATCAAATTTTGTTGAAAATAAGAAAAAGTTTTGGAGTGAGATTAATAAGTTGAGGAAGCCTAGAGAACAAATGGATTTGACAGTTAAAAATAGGAGAGGAGAGTTATTAAATGGAGAGTTAGAGGTGTCGGGAAGATGGAGGGAATATTTTGAGGAGTTGTTAAATGTTAATGAAGACAGGGAAGCTGTGATTTCGTGTGTAGGGCAAAGAGGAATAACATCTTGTAGGAGTGTGGAAGAGCCAGTTGTGAGTGTGGGGGAAGTTCGTGAGACAGTGGGTAGAATGAAAGGGGGTAAGGCAGCTGGGATTGATGGGCTAAAAATAGAAATGTTAAAAGCAGGCGGGGGATATAGTTTTGGAGTGGTTGTTGCTATTATTTAATAAATGTATGGAAGAGGGTAAGGTACCTAGGGACTGGCAGAGAGCGTGTATTGTTACTTTGTATAAAGGCAAAGGGGACAAAAGAGAGTGCAAAAATTATAGGGGAATAAGTCTGTTGAGTATACCAGGTAAAGTGTATGGTAGAGTTATTATTGAAAGAATTAAGAGTATGACGGATAGCAACATAGCAGATGAACAAGGGGGCTTTAGGAAAGGTAGGGTGTGTGTAGACCAAGTGTTTACAGTGAAACATATAGGTGAACAGTATTTAGATAAGGGTAAAGAGGTTTTTGTGGCATTAATGGATTTGGAAAAGGCGTACGATAGGGTGGATAGGGGGGCAATGTGGCAGATGTTGCAGGTTTATGGAATAGGAGGTAGGTTACTGAAAGCAGTGAAGAGCTTTTATGAGGATAGTGAGGCTCAGGTTAGTGTGTAGGAGAGAGGGAGATTATTGCCCAGTAATAGTGGGCCTTAGACAAGGATGTGTGATGTCACCGTGGTTGTTCAATATATTTATAGATGGGGTTGTAAGAGAAGTGAATGCGAGGGTCCTGGCAAGAGGTGTGGGGTTAAAAGACAAAGAATCAAATACAAAGTGTGAGTTGTCACAGTTGCTTTTAGCTGATGACACTGTGCTTTTGGGAGATTCTGAAGAGAAGTTGCAGAGGTTGGTGGATGAATTTGGTAGGGTGTGTAAAAGAAGAAAGTTGAAAGTGAATATAGGAAAGAGTAAGGTGATGAGGATAACAAAAAGATTAGGTGACGAAAGATTGGATATCAGATTGGAGGGAGAGAGTATGGAGGAGGTGAATGTATTCAGATATTTGGGAGTGGACATGTCAGCAGATGGGTCTATGAAGGATGAGGTTAATCATAGAATTAATGAGGGGAAAAGGGTGAGTGGTGCACTTCGGAGTCTGTGGAGACAAAGAACTTTGTCCATGGAAGTAAAGAGGGGAATGTATGAGAGTATAGTTATACCAACACTCTTATATGGATGTGAAGCATGGGTGGTGAATGTTGCAACAAGGAGAAGGCTGGAGGCAGTGGAGATGTCATGTCTGAGGTCAATGTGTTGTGTGAATATAATGCAGAGAATTCGGAGTTTGGAAATTATAAGGAGGTGCGGGATTACCAAAACTATTATCAAGAGGGCTGAGGAGGGGTTGTTGAGGTGGTTCGGACATGTAGAGAGAATGGAACGAGACAGAATGACTTCGAGAGTGTATAAATCTGTAGTGGAGGGAAGGCGGGGTAGGGGTCGGCCTAGGAAAGGCTGGAGAGAGTGGGTAAAAGAGGTTTTGTGTGCGAGGGGCTTGGATTTCCAGCAAGCATGTGTGAGCGTATTTGAGAGGAGTGAATGGAGACATGTGGTTTTTAATACTTGACGTGCTGTTGGAGTGTGAACAAAGTAACATTTATGAAGGGATTCAGGGAAACCGGCAGGCCGGACTTGAGTCCTGGAGATGGGAAGTACAGTGTCTGCACTCTGAAGGAGGGGTTGTTGTTGTTGCAGTTTTATAACTATAGTGTAAAGCACCCCTCTGGCAAGACAGTGGAGTGAATGATGATGAAAGTTTTTTCTTTTTCGGGCCACCCTACCTTGGTGGGAATCGGACGATGTGTTAATAATATATATATATATATATATATATATATATATATATATATATATATATATATATATATATATATATATTAGGTATATTTTATTACATAATATGGTACAAAAGATTTAAGAGATACATTGTTGATATAAAGATGGCATATACAGTACACGAGGTGTGAGAGATACATGTCTAGTACATATTGTTACATGTTTGTCGCTGATTATAATGCGAAAATCTCATCCAGCTCCTCAGAGCTGAGGCGCGTGCCCAGAATACAGCATGCATTACCCCTCTGAACAGCAGAGCTGAGTCGCTGGAACAGAAAACTAGCTGCCCTGGGATCCCTAGTTACCATGTTGAGTCTTTTGCCCAGCTCCTTGAGGAACTTAGATGCACTCTTTCCCCATGAGCAAAGGGTCTCTGAGTCTATGGGAACAAACATATAATGATGGGCAAGTTCTCCATATTTTCTCGACTTCTGGGACTCCCTGAAGGTGGCAGCTGCCCCTCCTTCCTCCCTGGTGTATTGGAGATAGGTATCAGCCAAGGTAGATGCACATGTGTAGTCCCACACCACCTGCTTGCCGTCTGTCCAGGCTTGAAGGGTGATACCATCTGGACGCTTTTGACCTTAGAAAACTTACCTAACATTATTATAACAAGCGCAATTTAATTTAGCCTAATCTACCTAAATATATCTTAGATAAGTTTACAATAATTTAATAACAAACAAACAATGAAATATATATTTTTTTCGTTAGGTTCAGAATGATTTTTTGCGAAATTATTGCATACACAAATTTTCGCTTGACTTATTTGGCAAGAAGAGCGTTGCTATTTAAACCAAAATAGTAAGTTTTACCTATTCGGCACGACACGTGTGTGTATATATATATATATATATATATATATATATATATATATATATATATATATATATATATATATATATATATATTTCAGTTGTTTCTGGGTTAGGTTAGGGTAAGATAGGGTAAATTAGGGAAGGATACAGTAAGATAGGGTAAAGTAGGGAAGGATATAGTAAGATAGGGTAAAGTAGGGAAGGATACAGTAAGATAGGGTAAAGTAGGGAAGGATACAGTAAGCTAGGGTAAAGTAGGGAAGGATATAGTAAGATAGGGTAAAGTAGGGAAGGATACAGTAAGATAGGGTAAAGTAGGGAAGGATATAGTAAGATAGGGTAAAGTAGGGAAGGATATAGTAAGATAGGGTAAAGTAGGGAAGGATATAGTAAGATAAGTATGATGGGATAACTTGTAGGTTGTATAAGAGCGTAATTACTCATGGAAAGAGATGTTAAGCTCAGCAGGAATTTTGAGACAAGGTGACCTTGCAAGGAAGCTGTGACCTTGCTAGGAATCTGTGTTGACCTTCAGTGACAGCCAGGCATAGTACCCGGCTCCAGAAATAACAGCCTAGAAGGTCACATTAGTGCCCTTGGCCTCGGGCTTCCGGTTGTGGTGGTGGTTCACCTCTGCTAAAGTGCCAAACTTTTAACAGGCTTCCCTTTCACCCACTAAGAGGATGTTTCGAATAATTAAACACATTCACTATCCCTCAGTCAATAACTGTCTACTCACCACAGGCACAGTCACCACCACCACCACACAGCAGTCACCACCACACAGTCACCACCACACAGTCACCACCACACAGTCACCACCACACAGTCACCACCACACAGTCACCACCACACAGTCACCCTCACATTGTCACCACACAGTCACCCTCACATTGTCACCACACAGTCACCCTCACATTGTCACCACACAGGCACCCTCACATTGTCACCACACAGTCACCCTCACATTGTCACCACACAGTCACCCTCACATTGTCACCACACAGTCACCCTCACATTGTCACCACACAGTCACCCTCACATTGTCACCACACAGTCACCCTCACATTGTCACCACACAGTCACTCTCACATTGTCACCACACAGTCACCCTCACATTGTCACCATACAGTCTCCACCACACAGTCACCACACACACAGTCACCACACACACAGTCACCACACAATCACCACCACAGTCACCACACACACAGTCACCACACAATCACCACCACAGTCACCACAAATGGGAGAACTTTCTCTGCTCCTGACCTTGTGCTCTCCATCCTTGGATTAGTGTGTCATGTTCTCTCTTGTTTGTACACACACACACACACACACACACACACACACACACACACACACACACAGTGTCCTTACTTCCCAACTTCACAAAGTAAAGTAAGAACTTTAAGTTATTCATCTCTCTTATTCTAACCAAATGTATATGAAATATATACATTAATACGTCCTAACTAGCTAATAAGTGTTGGAGAGTGGTACCATCACCGTGTTGTCCTTCCCTGCTATGTGCCTGGTGTAGGGCTGGAGTCCTAAGGACTACGCAATAAGAGGCACCTAAGTTCCCCTGCATTCTAATAACATGTTAATTTTTCCACTATAATCTACCTTGTCCATAATTACTATCGCATTTGTTTTGTCTGTAGAGGTGTGAGCAAAGCTCACACCTCTACAACACAATTGTCCTCAAAGATTTGTTAAGTTATACCATGAATTAAGGAAAGATTCTGGACTTCACCTTACGAAACAGACAAAACAAATGCGATAGTAATTATGGACAAGGTAGATTATAGTGGAAAAATCAACATGTTCAGGTAAGTCAGTAGAATGTCTCCTGGACACACCTGGGCTGCATACAGTGAGGACGCTTGGATGCTGACACATTCCAGTGACACAACCAGAGCCCAGAGCCTCTTATCCAGCGGTCGAGTAGACCTTTTGATGTGGCTTAAGCTTGGCTGAGAAAGATGTCACTGCATGAATAACTTTCTCTCCAGATGCTTGAAGAGCTGCACAAGCTTCCACATCACAGCCATTATCCTGTGAAAGGAAAGAACGTAAATAATCTGAGTTAATATGGGAGCTACACACTTGCAGCCTTTTAAACTGTCCAAACGTAGATCTACGTTAGATCGCTTAGCGCTCCAAACGTAGATCTACGTCTTTTTTTCATGCTTTCTTATGGAGAAAATCAAGGTCGGAGCGCTACGCACGTAAACGTAGATCTACGTTTGGACAGTTTAAGGGTTAAGGCCTGACAGCTGACCTAAATGGAGTAAGCTACTAGTAAGGGTGGTTAAGGGGCCCACAATATGGGCGAAGTTTCTGCAAGACTTAAGATAGAAACCTACAATCCTTGGGAGTCGTGAGAGATTTCTTATCATGGGAAACCTGATGATTCTGGCTGACTATTTTACTGGTTAGTTGCTACTCACCCTTGTCCTACTTCATGACCCAGAGAGGTAACTGAGGGTCCAACAAAGATGAATATACTGAGACTGACATTAATTAAAAGCACAATACCATAACTGGAACAATAGGCAAATATCTTTCACATGGGAGAAAAAAAGTTATGTAAATTAAATAGTTTAGAAAACCGATAAAATGATAAATAATAAATTTGTGAGGGACTGATTACTTCAAACTCCTCCCCATCTTACACCTTTCTCTGTATTAGACTGAAGAAGCCACTGGCTGGCGAAAGGTTTCCAGAATATAGATATCCAAATGTTGCACAAGTATCTTATATATCAATGAAACTTATGTTCGTCCAAGGTATCAGACACGGCTAAGTCATCTAAATACAGTTGTGTACCTGCTGACCCTTTGAAGGTAATACATATTAGCTTTTGAAATGTGGCAGGTGCATTGCACAGGCCGACAGGGATGACAGTATTTTGGAAATATTATTGTGGGACTTAGAAAGCAGTGATCTTCTTGGCCTTATCTCAAAGGATACCTGATAATATTCTTTGAGAAGGTCTAGTTTGGAGACGAACTTGGCTTTGCTATCGTAGTCCATGATCTCATCCATGTATGGAAGTAGGTAACCATCGGGCGCAGCAACTTCACTTACCTTCCAGCCTAGAGAGAACAAAAGTGATTTGAAGAGAATCATGGGCTTGGCGTCCCTAGTTTTGAAGGTTCTTATTATCCATCTCATCATTTTCCTAGCAGATGTGGTAGATACATTGTTGTGGTCTTTGAAGGCGAGATCCTCTGACATTATCACTCCCAGGTCCTTCACATTACTTATTCGCTCTAGTGTATTGTTAGAATTTGTTGTATACCCTGATACTGTTTTAATTTTCTCAAGTTTTCCATATCTGAGTAGTTGAAATTTCTCTTCATTAAACAATATGAAGTTCAATGAAGAGAAATTTCAACTACTCAGATATGGAAAACTTGAGGAAATTAAAACTGTATCAAGGGTATACGACAAATTCTAACCATACAATAGAGCAAAGGACCTGGGAGAGATAATGTCAGAGGATCTCGCCTTCAAAGACCACAACAATGTATCTACCGCATCTGCTAGGAAAATGATATGATGGATAATGAGAACCTTCAAAACTAGAGACGCCAAGCCCATGATGATTCTCTTCAATTACTTGTTCTCTCTAGGCTGGAATACTGCTGTACACTAACTGCCCCCTTCAAGGCAGGCGAAATTGCTGACCTGGAGAGTGTACAAAGAACTTTCACTGCACACATAAGTACGATAAGGCACCTAAATTACTGGGAACGGTTGAAGTCCCTTGATTTGTATTCCATGGAGCGTAGGCGAGAGAGATGCATGATAATATACACTTTGAAAATCCTAGAGGGATTAGTACCAAACTTGCACACGACAATCACTCCCTATGAAAGCAAAAGACTCGGCAGGAGATGCACATTTTCCCAATGAAAATCAGGGGGCCACGAGTACACTGAGACAACACAATAAGTATCAGCGGCCCAGGACTGTTGAACTGCCTCTCAGCATACAAAAGGGGAATTACCAATAGACCCCTGGCTGTCTTCAAAAAGGCACTGAACAGGCACCTAAAGTCAGTACCTGACCAGCCGGGCTGTGGTTCGTACGTCAGTTTGCGTGCGGCCAGTAGTAACAGCCTGGTTGATCAGCCCTGATCCACTACGAGCCCTGGTCTCAGACCGAGCCGCGGGGGCGTTGACCCCCGAAACCCTCTCCAGGTATACTCCAGGTATACCTTTCGGTAGCCTGAACACACACGAACACCTATATCTGGTTTCTTCAGGAGGATGCAGGGCGAGGCTCAAGGACTTCAAGATTCCCCCACTAAGGCGTGCTTAAGTAGGGAGTCTATCTCCTGTTGTAGTAATAATGTCTTTATTTCTACAAGTTCATGTACAAGGTACACATACCACAGCTGACATCAATAGAAAGCCCCTTGTTATACAGAGCATTTCCCGCAAATTAGGTCAATTTTGTCCCAGGACGCGACCCACACCAGTCCACTAACACCCAGGTACCAATTTTTACTGATGGGTGAACATAGACAACCGGTGTAAGGAAACATACTCAATGTTTCTACCCTCCCCGGGAATCGAAACCGGACACCTCACCGTGTGAATCGAGAACTTTAGCCACCAGGCCACGGGGCTCTGGGTTAACTCTGTAAGGAAGATTTTGTCTAATTTAGCAGTGCCCACATCTTCGTCATGAAAACCAAGGTTATTTTCTTTCAGAACGTCCGAAAACATGTCGAGGTAGTACTGTAGCAGAGATGTTATGGTAGTCGTCTGTACCTCAGTTATACCAGGTAGTTCTGTAGCGGAGATGTTATGGTAGTCGTCTGTACCTCAGTTATACCAGGTAGTTCTGTAGCGGAGATGTTATGGTAGTCGTCTGTACCTCAGTTATACCAGGTAGTTCTGTAGCGGAGATGTTATGGTAGTCGTCTGTACCTCAGTTATACCAGGTAGTTCTGTAGCGGAGATGTTATGGTAGTCGTCTGTACCTCAGTTATACCAGGTATTAGTGGTCGTGGCTTCTCCAGTATGTTGTGAATTAGACAGTCTTGTATTCCACTGAATTTTGTCAGAAAGTGTAACACTTTGTGCTCTTTAAGTCTGTCAGAAAGAGAGCAGACAGTTTTTCTAAAGTATTGGAGAAGATAAGAGGAGCAGGAAATAGAGTAGACTCCGCAAGCATCAATAACAGGAGGAGAGGTAAGAACTAGATCACTACGAAGAATGTTAGGTTGGTGAAAAGTAAGTTTGATATCTAAGGAACAGAGAGAGAGAGACTGGTTGAGATTAGAAAGACTGGAAACATAGGGAAAGCAAAGAACAGGAGATTAACTGGCACCTCTTTCTGACACACTGACTCCTTGCAAAACGTCCAGCTTGGAACTTGAGTCTGTGGGACCAGAAGTTGTTTTGATTATAGTGAAGTTCATAAAGCTTTTGAATCTGATTTATGTGGGAGATCTTACCGCAGAAGTGTCAAAAGGGGCCATCCACTTAAGATATGATTCTGAACCACCTGCAGAGGGCCAGCAATACGTGACTTTCAGGTATGACCAGGCACTGGACTTTGAACCATGACTGTTTCCTATTTTGAATGAGCGAATTTTAGCCGTTATATTCCTGTTTCATGAGATCCTGCACTGAAGATTGTCATTTGCCGTTTGTCGGGGCAGGTGGAGCCTGACTTAGTTATCAGAGGTATTGATTTTAATAAAACTTCAAATCAACCCTCTTTCAGCACTTGCAAAGGTCCTCTCATGTGGTGCTCAAATATCAACTCGAAGAGGCTGTAACCGGCAGATTCCTGAACACTTAGTCTCCTGACAAAGAGCAGCAGGGGGTAAGGACTTGTCTCAGTCTGTTTTGAAATCCAAGTAGAAAGCTTTCATCATTGTCTTTAAGATATGATGATACGTTTCAAATTCTCTGTATGACTGTGGGCGACAAGTCCAGACGGCTCAGAACCTTCCAAAAGACCTTAGCTTTGATATTACTCACTCGGTCACTGTACAGACAGTGGGATTCCTCCTTGAGATGTGAAATGCACCAGGGTTTTAAAAATAGCCTTTGCATTAATGGTACACTTCTTTTGGATACCTAGTAGTTTTGTCTAGAATGGTAAAAAGAAACTGGTTACCTGACTTAGCCTTTGACAGAGGCCCCTCACAACTGATGATTAAATGCACAAGAGGTTCCCATCAATTGATATAGCCGGTTTAATGTAGTGTCTAGGCTCTCCCACTAGCTGGTAGCCATGGCAGGATGTGATGCATTTCTTTACATCATGTCTCAAACCTGGCCAATCATCGTCTTTGGATATCCTGTAAAGGGCTTTTTATTAATGCCTAAATGTTCCCTAGACGAATTGTGGGCCACCCTAAGTACCTGTCTTCTAAATGTTTTAGGTATCGTTGCCTTCTTTATATTATAGCTCCTCTTGCTCCGTTACCACTAGGTGTTTCTTCTTCAGACTGTCATTTATGGCGACAAAACAGAAAGATGGTGACTTTGCTTCGACTTCAAGGCAGAAGTGAAGGCACTGTCTCTACGTTGCTCTTCCTTGAAGGTCGCTCAGTCCCACATGGACCCGGGAGCATCTGACAGTCTTGTCACTGAGTCAAAGGAAGACTTGACCATGGGAGTTTCTCTCATAATTGCGAGGCCCTGGCAAGCTGCCATCGCAAAACAAATTGTCCATTTCATTGTCTTGAGTTGTCTAAGGTAAGGTCAGCAGTCTTACCAGAATTTCCCTGGGACAATGCCTGTGTTATGGCCATAACTGGAACTGGCTTATTTACAGAACTTTCAATTCCTACCTCATGGTTAGGACACAGTCGTTACTTATGAGTAGCAAGGCATTTTCCATGGGAAACTCTCCTGAAACTCCTACCTCCAGATTATCTATGCAACTGTAGAAGCATAGACTTTATGTGATGGAGTTTACTGCCCCCACAATATGCTTCTAACAAGACATAATTATGTAAATAAATATCTTAAGTGAATTAAATTTTTCTCTGGCTGTAAAAGAGGCCACACATACTCCGTCCAGGAAAATTGGATTATGTTACAGTAGAGATATTACTTATGTGCGTCTGACTACTCCCTTATCCATATTCCCAGACATACCACTTCCTTGAAGACTTATCTCTGGCGTTTACAACAACCAGTGATAAGATATTTACACCTCACAGCCTCTGACGGTGCGTTGTTGTCCACCCATGGCACCAGACGAGCCTGGCACTAGGCCGGGCTCTACGAGTAAAAAAAAAAAAAACTCTGGGAACTCATCAAGGGTATATAAAAGGTGTATCACTTGTCTTAGCACGGGCAGAACTTTGCCCCTTCAATGCCCTTTATGACCTGAGTACTATCGAGACGAAAAATTATATGGTGTCAAAGGTCACCACTAGTTTCGTCGATTCAGTAACGGAGACCGTGATCTATCAAGAATACACGAAGCCACTGGCGGGCGAAACGTTTCCTCAAGAAAGATTCTCAAATGCTGCACAAGTGTGTCATTCTTCAGGCACTAAGAAGTTACCTAGCAACACCATCTGCTCCAAATCACTAAAATTAACCACACCTGTTGCCTTGTGGAATCCACATAAAACTGTCCAGTTGGAAGCTTGTATACCTAAACTCGGGTCAACATTCAGCAGGTATACACAAGTAAACAATGAGGACCGTAGCCTTCATAACGCAGGCAAACTTGTGATTTTGGATTAAATAGCAACGCTCTTCTTGCCGAATAAGGCAACCGAAAATTTGTGTGTGCAATAATTTCGCAAAAATCATTCTGAACCTAACGAAAAAAATTATTTCATTGTGTTTGTTTATTATTAAATTATTGTAAACTTATAAAAATATATTTAGTTGGATTAGGTTAAATTAAATTGTGCTTGTTATAATAAGGGTAGGTAAGTTTTCTAAGGTTCTTTTGGTACAAAATTATTAATTTTTACATTAACATAAATGAAATATAATATATCTTTAAAAGTGTAAGAGAAAATTTTAGAAATGATTTAATTTTAAACGAGTTCTTGTTAATTCACCAGTTTTACCTATTCAGCACATCATATGTATATATGTCATGTATATATATATATATATATATATATATATATATATATATATATATATATATATATATATATATATAGGATGGGGTCCACCTCTGGTGCAAATTGTGGGACCCATAGCCTCGGAGAAGTGGATAAAAGGCTTCAGGGAAGAATATTTGGATTTCTTCCTGAAGCCATTTGAATATTCCACTTCCCCTACCACCCCATCTTTTATATATATTACTGCAATAAAGTGTACCTGGGAGTTAGTTAACAGTTGTGGGTGGCATCCTGGGCAGGGTGAGACGTATGTTGTTACTTTCACTGTTCATCTAGCAGTAAATACGTACCTGGGTGTTAGGTGACAGTTGCAGGTGGCAAATTAGGGAGAACCTGGGTTAATATCCCGACCAAAGTCATCTTCCTCCGGATTAAAAATCCTCAAAAAATATCACCTTCCTGGGTTACAGGGCTTTACTCTGGGTTACCCTAGACTACTCTGGGTTTTCCTGGGTTACTGTGGGCTACCTTGGATTACCCTGGACTACTCTCGGTTACCCTGGGTTTCCCTGAGATACTCTGGGTTACTCTTGGTTGCTTTGTGTCACCTTGGGTCATTCTGGATTACACTGGGTTACTCTAGGTCTCCCATGGTTACTCTGGGCTATTCTGGGTTACTCTGGGCTATTCTGGGTTACTCTGGGCTATTCTGGGTTACTCTGGGCTATTCTGGGTTACTCTGGGACACCCTGAGTTACTCTAGGTTACTTTGGGTTAACGTGGGTTACTCTGGGATACCCTGGGTTAACGTGGGTTACTCTGGCACACCCTTGGTTAACCTGGGTTACTCTGGGTTAATACACTTTTGAAGTCAATAATGTATACAAAAGTCTTGTTCCTCTTCTCAGATGTGACAAGTGGCATTCTTTGTTGCAGGTTGGTGACCCCGGGGCACTTGTGGGCAAGTCCAGTACCCAGGGCAGCAGTGGGCAGGTCGAGTACCCAGGGCAGCAGTGGAAAGGTCGAGTACCTAGGGCAGCAGTGGGCAGGTCGAGTATCCAGGGCAGCAGTGGGAAGGTCGAGTACCCTGGGTAGCATTTGGCAAGTCCAGTACCCAGGGCAGCAGTGGGCAGGTACAGTACCCAGGGCAGCAGTGGGCAGGCCCGTGAATACACACACGTCAGCTTGTTATTTCAACATGAAGTAAATTGTTTTCATATATAATATCTACAAACAGATTAGACACTGATGGGTTTTTCGTCTGGGAAAATATTTATTAATATAGAAGAAAAATGTGCATTTATCTTGAAGATTTTAATGTGTTATTGACATATGTTGTGTGTTCTATATGGCTGGTACGAGGTGTGTGGGGGGGGGGTTGTGTTCTGTATGTCTGGTACGAGGTGTGTGGGTGTGGGGGTTGTATATTTGGGCACCGAGATGTAGTGTAAGACCCTGGCTCTGGCCATACACTAGTGTATGACCCTGGCTCTGGCCACACACTAGTGTATGACCTGACCCTGGCTCTGGCCACACACTAGTGTATGCCCCTGGCTCTGGCCACACACAGTATGCCCCTGGCTCTGGCCACACACTAGTGTATGCCCCTGGCTCTGGCCACACACTAGTGTATGCCCCTGGCTCTGGCCACACACTAGTGTATGACCCTGGCTCTGGCCACACACTAGTGTATGACCTGACCCTGGCTTTGGCCATACACTAGTGTATGACCCTGGCTCTGGCCACACACTAGTGTATGCCCCTGGCTCTGGCCACACACTAGTGTATGCCCCTGGCTCTGGCCACACACTAGTGTATGACCCTGGCTCTGGCCACACACTAGTGTATGGTGTATACTGTCTCATTAACACTGAAGAATCCTTACATCAAAGATTGTATTCTATCATACATTCTAAATAAACCTTAACATCGTCTGCGAGGAGGGTCACGTGTGTGTGTGTGTACTCACCTATTTGTGGTTGCAAGTGTCGATTCATAGCTCCTGGCCCTGCCTCTTCACTGATTGCTACTAGGTCCTCTCTCTCCCTGCTCCATGAGCTTTATCAAACCTCGTCTTAAAACTATGTATGGTTCCTGCCTTCACTACGTCACTTTCTAGGCTATTCCATTTCCTGACAACTCTATGACTGAAGAAATACTTCCTAACATCCCTTTGACTCATAGGAGTCTTCAACTTCCAATTGTGACCCCTTGTTTCTGTGTCCCCTCTCTGGAACATCTTGTCTCTGTCCACCGTATCTATTCCTCGCAGTATTTTATGTCGTTATCATGTCTTCCCTAACCCTCCTGTCCTCTAGTGTCGTCAGGCCGATTTCCCTTAACCTTTCTTCGTAGGACAATCCCCTTATCTCTGGG
>WNWK01007416.1:0-20000 GCA_009830355.1 Cherax destructor | reverse complement strand
TTATTGAAGCTAGCTGACCCAGTGGCTTACGCGACGGTCTGGAGTTTTGAGACTCTCTGACCGCGGGTTCGAACCCCACCCGTGGTATGGTTTGTTTTCAATCGTGTCATTACGATTTCGTGAGTCATTGGAGATCTAACTGGTATTGCAGTGGGCAGGTACAGTCTCAGTGAGCTTGTGCTTGCATACTTCCTTTAAGTCTCAGTGAGCTTGTGCTTGCATACTTCCTTTAAGTCTCAGTGAGCTTCTAGTTTACTGCATGGTAGAGGAGAGTGACCGAAGTGAGGTCTTCTGTTTACTCGCGACTGCAGAATACAGTCACTAATAGCCAGCTGAAACATCGGCAGGAAACGTGGCAAACTGTCATATCCTGTCCCTGCGGGTCTTTGGCCAACATTGACAACATTATTCTGGGATATTATAGTTTGGAAGCTGAGATATTGAATTCATTGCTTCAGGAATAATCTGGGTGACGTCCCCTGCTGTGTGGGATCCTGGAAATGATGGCGCTCTTAAGTAAAGGAGTTTTCTGAAGACAGTCTTTGCTGAGGCAGTGTTCACTTACACTTGTAAAGGCTTCCCGAGATACACTCGTCCATTCAGCTGTGGTGCAGCTAATATAGCTGACTTCCTTCAAAATATTTTTCATTTCTTTCAAGATGAGTGCATATTGGATGTGTGTGTGTGTGTGTGTACTCACCTAGTTGTGGTTGCAGAGGTCGAGTCACAGCTCCTGGCTTTGTGTGTGTGTGTGTGTGTGTGTGGATAAGGGGGACATGATAACGACATATAAAATACTGAGAGAAATTAACAAGGTGGACTGGGCTAAAATGTTTCAGAGATGGGACACAGGAACCAGGTGGCCACACAAATAGAAGTTGAAAACTCAGATGAGTCACAGGGATGTTAGGAAGTATTTCTTTAGCCTTAGAGTTGTCAGGAAGTGGAACAGTTGGAGAGTGATGTAGTAGAGGCAGGATCCATACATAGCTTTAAGAAGAGGTATGATAAAGCTCGAGCACGGAGAGTGGACCTAGTAGCGACTAGCGAAGAGGCGGGGCCAGGAGCTGTGACTCGACCCCTGCAACCACATACAGATGAGTACACACACACACCACACACACCACACACACACACACACCACACACACACCCACACACCACACACACCATACACACACACACACACACACACACACACACACACACACACACACACGCCTAGCAGGTACAGTTAGGATCATAAAAACATGACCAGTTCCCTTGAGACTATTATCTTGCATAAAACAAACAAACACCTGCTCAACACATGTTACTAATGTGCCATATATCTGTGAGTGGTGCCAGGGAGCATGGCCCCCGCGGGTGGGCCCAGACCAGGCCTACGAGGTAAATGTTAGGGAGGAAGTATAGTCAAGTTTGTAAGATATACCTGACATTGTGTCTTAGACCCAATACCCTGCCTGTACCACCCTGGATGGTAGTACCACCCTGGATGGTAGTACCAACCTGGATGGTAGTACCACCCTGGATGGTAGTACCACCCTGGATGGTAGTACCAACCTGGATGGTAGTACCACCCTGGATGGTAGTACCAACCTGGATGGTAGTACCAACCTGGATGTAGTACCACCCTGGATGGTAGTACCACCTGGATGTAGTCCACTGGATGTAGTACCACTGATGGTTGACCACCCTGGATGTAGTACCTGATGGTAGTACCACCCTGGATGGTAGTACCACCCTGGATGGTAGTACCACCCTGGATGGTAGTACCACCTGGATGGTAGTACCACCTGGATGGTGTACCACCTGGATGTAGTACCACCCTGGATGGTAGTACTCCTGGATGGTAGTACCCCCTGGATGGTGTACCACCTGGATAGTACCACCCTGGATGGTAGTACCACCCTGGATGGAGTACCACCTGGATGGTGTACCACCCGGATGGTGTACCACCTGATGGTTGTACCACCCTGGATGGTAGTACCACCTGGATGGTAGTACCACCCTGGATGGTGTACCACCCTGGATGTAGTCCCTGGATGTATCCACCTGGATGGTAGTACCACCCGGATGGTAGTACCACCTGGATGGTAGTACCCCTGGATGGTAGTACCTGATGTGACTGATGTACCACCCTGGATAGTGTACCACCTGGATGGTGTACCACCCTGGATGGTAGTACCACCCTGGATGGTAGTACCACCCTGGATGGTAGTACCACCCTGGATGATGGTACCACCCTGGATGGTAGTACCACCCTGGATGAGTTGAGTACCACCTGGATGGTATACCCCGGATGGTAGTACCACCCTGGATGTACACTGATAGTACCACCCTGGATGTGTACCACCCTGGATGGTAGTACCACCCTGGATGGTATAGGATGTACCACCCTGGGATAAGTAGTACCACCCTGGATGGAGTTAGTACCACCCTGGATGGTAGTCCAGTACAGCCACCTGGATGGTAGCCCCTACCCCCTGGATGGTGTACCACCCTGGATGGTAGTACCACCTGGATGGATCCCCTGGATGGTAGTACCACCCTGTGATGTAATGATGATACCACCTGGATGGTTGTACCACCCTGGATGTGTCACCTGAGTGCACCGATGGTGTCCACCTGGATGGTAGTACCACCCTGGATGGTAGTGACCACCTGGAAAATATGGTTTAGTGCCACCCTGGATGGTGCACTTGATGGTACCACCCTAGGATGGTAAGTGGTACCACCCTGGATGGTTGTACCACCCTGGATGGTTGTACCACCCTGGATGGTTGTACCACCCTGGATGGTTGTACCACCCTGGATGGTTGTACCACCCTGGATGGTTGTACCACCATGGAGGGTTGTACCACCCAGGATGGTTGTCTCACCTTTGATGGTTGTACCACCCTGGAGGGTTGTACCACCCAGGATGGTTGTACCACCCTGGATGGTTGTACCACCCATGGATGGTTGTACCACCCTGGATGGTTGTACCACCCTGGATGGTGTTAAACCACCTGGATGGTTGTACCACCCTGGATGGTTGTATGCCACCCAGGATGGTTGTACCACATTCCGGATGGTTGTACCACCCAGGATGGTTGTACCACCCAGGATGGTTGTACCACCCTGGATGGTTGTACCACCTTGGATGGTTGTACCTGATGGTTTACCCCTGGATGGTTGTACCACCCATGGATGGTTGTACCACGATGGTTGTCCAGGATGGTTGTACCACCAGGTTACCACCCAGGATGGTTGTACCACCCGGATGTACACCGATGGTTGTACCACCCAGGATGGTTGTACCACCCAGGATGGTTGTACCACCCTGGATGGTTGTACCACCCTGGATGGTTGTACCACCCAGGATGGTTGTACCACCCTGGATGGTTGTACCACCCAGGATGGTTGTACCACCCAGGATGGTTGTACCACCCTGGATGGTTGTACCACCCAGGATGGTTGTACCACCCAGGATGGTTGTACCACCCAGGATGGTTGTACCACCCAGGATGGTTGTACCACCCAGGATGGTTGTACCACCCAGGATGGTTGTACCACCTTGGATGGTTGTACCACCCTGGATGGTTGTACCACCTTGGATGGTTGTCTACCACTGAGGTGTACAAACCCCAGGAATTTACATGGTGGAAGGAGCCTAAGATTGTAACTATTTGGTGTTTGTTCTTGTGTGTGTGTGTGTGTGTGTGTGTGTGTGTGTGTGTGTGTGTGTGTGTGTGTGTGTGTGTGTGTGTGTGTGTGTGTGTGTGTGTGTGTGTGACTCTCCTAGTTGTGGTTGCAGGGGTTGATTCACAGCTTCTGGCCCCGCCTATTCACTGGCCGCAACTCGGTTACTCTTCCCGCTCCATAAGCTTTATCATACCTCTCCTCAAAGCTATGTATGGATCCTGCCTCCACTACATCAATTCCCAGACTATTCCACTTCATGACAACTCTGTGACTGAAGAAATACTTCCTAAATCCCTGTGATTCATCTGAGTCTTCAACTTCCAACTGTGTCCCCTTGTTGATGTGTCCCATCTCTGGAACATTCTGTCTCTGTCCACCTTGTCGATTCCTCTCTGTATTTTATATGTCGTTATCATGTCCCCTCTATCTCTCCTGTCTTCCAGTGTCGTCAGGTCGATTTCCCTCAACCTCTCCTCGTAGGACATACCCCTTAGCTCCGGGACTAGTCTTGTTGCAAACCTTTGCACTTTCTCTAGTTTCCTTACATGCTTGGCTGGGTGGGGGTTCCAAACTGGCGCTGCATACTCCAATATGGGCCTAACGTACACGGTGTACATGGTTCTGAATGTGTATGTGTGTGTGTGTGTGTGTGTGTGTGTGTGTGTGTGTGTGTGTGTGTGTGTGTGTGTGTGTGTGTGTATGTGTGTGATAACCTCAACCTCTGGCTCAACAAATTCTCTTCATTTATTCAATAAATATTAATAATCTTATTATTAAATCAACACAGGAACTTTATTGCACATGTGTGTGCTTGCCCAGCTCTGTTTGCAGGGGTCGAGGCATTGCTCCTGGCCCCACCTCTTCACTGTGTGCTTGCCCAGCTCTGTTTGCAGGGGTCGAGGCATTGTTCCTGGCCCCGCCTCTTCACTGTGTGTTTGCCCAACTTTGTTTGCAGGGGTCGAGGCATAGGTCCAACGATGGGCTATACACATTTCTGGCATTCAGGGCATGGTCGTACCTATTTATGTAGCTGTGTACTCTCATCCCTATGGATCACCTTCGTCATCACATGTCATATATGTTCCTATATAGTTTACGTTAAACTCTGTGTATGTCGTGATAATGTCTCCTCTGATATTTTGTTAGTCTGAGTTTCTTAAGTTTCTTCTTGTTCATTTTCGGTTCCAGCGCCAATTTTATTGGAAACCTTTGTACTTTTTCTAGTTTCATGATGAGGATCTTGTTCCATGCCTGAGCTGCATACTTCAACATGTCTACCACACTGCACACAACATATGTTGTGCTGGATGAGATCTTGTTTACGTTTCTTGTGCATATGTTTCTGGTGATATGCTTGTGGTAATGTTTACTCCCATCTCTCTACTCTCCTTGAGCAGTGTCTGCAGCGCCTCTGCTCTCAGGGTATATTTCCTGTGCGGTCACTCTTCATTATCACGACTTTGCAAGGATTGAATTCAAGTAGCCACTTTCCTGACTGACTGTGTGTGTGTGTGTGTGTGTGTGTGTGTGTGTGTGTGTATACACTCGCCTATTGTAGTTGCAGGGGTCGAGTCACAGCTCCTGGCCCCGCTGGTCGCTACTAGGTTCACACACTCCAAGCTCCAAGAGCCTTATCGTGTGTATGTGTTAACCAAGAAAGGTCTTCCCAACATGGTCTGGTGACCTTAAAGTATGTCCAGGACCAGCCACCCTGACCTTGCAGCGCTCCCAATACCAGGAAGTGCACTGCTGCTCCCTTAAGTTATACACCAGATTATACCACCAGAATTTTACACTTGGATAAACCACTGGAATTATGGACTGGATTATACCACTGGAATTATGGACTGGATTATACCACTGGAATTATGGACTGGATTATACCACTGGAATTATGGACTGGATTATACCACTGGAATTATGGACTGGATTATACCACTGGAATTATGGACTGGATTATACCACTGGAATTATGGACTGGATTATACCACTGGAATTATGGACTGGATTATAGCACTGGAATAGACTGGATTATACCGTTGGAATTATAGCCTAGATTATACCACTGCTTTAAAAAATTATTTAATAGAATATTAATTTCTTATTGACATATATATAAATTTTTAGACTGATTTAAAAAATCTGTATAAATTGTTTGTAAATCAGAATGTAAGTTATGTTTGTAAATCAGATTTATAAATTGTTTGTAAATCAGCTTTGTAAATCAGGGTTGTAAATTCTGCTTACAATGAGTAATGTACTCACGATTACAATAATACACAGAGAAATGTGTATATCTCAGTGTATATACACTAAGACGTGGGTATATCTCAGTGTATATACACTAAGACGTGGGTATATCTCAGTGTATATACACTAAGACGTGGGTATATCTCAGTGTATATACACTAAGACGTGGGTATATCTCAGTGTATATACACTAAAACGTGGGTATATCTCAGTGTATATACATAAGACGTGGTATATCTCAGTGTATATACACTAAGACGTGGGTATATCTCAGTGTATATACACTAAGACGTGGGTATATCTCAGTGTATATACACTAAGACGTGGGTATATCTCAGTGTATATACACTAAGACGTGGGTATCTCTGTGTATATACTTTGAATGGTGGGTATATCTCAGTGTATATACACTAAGACGTGGGTATATCTCAGTGTATATACACTAAGACGTGGGTATATCTCAGTGTATATACACTAAGACGTGGTATATCTCAGTGTATATACACTAAGACGTGGGTATATCTCAGTGTATATACACTAAGACGTGGGTATATCTCAGTGTATATACACTAAGACGTGGGTATATCTCAGTGTATATACACTAAGACGTGGGTATATCTCAGTGTATATACACTAAGACGTGGGTATATCTCAGTGTATATACACTAAGACGTGGGTATATCTCAGTGTATATACACTAAGACGTGGGTATCTCTGTGTATATACTCTGAAGCGTGGGTATATCTCAGTGTATATACACTAAGACGATGGGTATATCTCAGTGTATATACACTAAGACGTGGGTATATCTCAGTGTATATACACTAAGACGTGGGTATATCTCAGTGTATATACACTAAGACGTGGGTATATCTCAGTGTATATACACTAAGACGTGGGTATATCTCAGTGTATATACACTAAGACGTGGGTATATCTCAGTGTATATACACTAAGACGTGGGTATATCTCAGTGTATATACACTAAGACGTGGGTATATCTCAGTGTATATACACTAAGACGTGGGTATATCTCAGTGTATATACACTAAGACGTGGGTATATCTCAGTGTATATACACTAAGACGTGGGTATATCTCAGTGTATATACACTAAGACGGTATATCTCGGGTATATCCTAAGACGGGTATATCGTGTATATACACTAAGACGTGGGTATATCTCAGTGTATATACACTAAGACGTGGGTATATCTCAGTGTATATACACTAAGACGTGGGTATATCTCAGTGTATATACACTAAGACGTGGGTATCTCTGTGTATATACTTTGAATGGTGGGTACTTCTCAGTGTATATGTCAATTTTCATTGAAAAGGGAGTATATATGTTTATATACACTGAGAGGTGTATATCTGTGTATATGCATAAGTGTATCTATGGCAAAGTTTGAGATACCTGGGTACGGGTATATCACAGCTGCGTCTGGTAAGGTGCCTGGTACAGAGGTGACACATTGACCTCACAGCAGCAAGGTCAGCAGTTCGACACCCGGGTTTATTATTACCATTTTAATAAGTCTTATGGTATGCTGGCCACGACCCGGGGTCAGCCAGGTGCCAAGACAACAGTCAACTAATACCCAGGTACCTACTTACTGCTAGGTGAACAATGACAGCAGCAGGTGCAAGGTGACTTGCTCACAACGTCTAACACTGCCCAGGATGCCACCTACTACAGTCAGCTAACACCCAGGTACCTATTTACCGTTAGGTGAACAGTGACAGCAGCAGCAGCTGTTAGGTCTCACCCTGCCCAGGATGCCACCCACAACAGCCAACTATCACCCAGGTACCTATTTACTGCTAGGTGAACAGTGACAACAGGTATTTGGAGACTTGCTCATAAGTCTCACCCAGCCCGGTAATCTAACCCAGGTGCCTAATAGAATTCTCTCACAGTTCAACACTGTATCACGCGTACTAAGGCATTAATTTGTATTGTCTGCGAGTGCCAATAGATGGCAGGAGGGCCACAACCAAGGACACCTCCAGTGCCCCTTCTGATCAATATTCTCAAGAGGCCTCTCTTGCATACGTACGCAGTTTGAAGAGTGGGTATGACCTTGCACTTGTTTGGCTTCAATTCTAAGATACTCTAGTCTGACCAGACCTTCATTCTGACTAGTTTCTTGTGTGTGTGTGTGTGTGTGTGTGTGTGTGTGTGTGTGTGTGTGTGTGTGTGTGGCCCCGCCTCTTCACTGACCGCTACTGGGTCCCTTCTCTCCCTGCTCCATGAGCTATATCATACCTCGTCTTAAAGCTATGTATGGTTCCTGCCTCCACTACATCATTTGCTAGACTATTCTACTTCCTGACTACTCTATGGCTGAATAAATACTTCCTAACATCCCTTTGACTCATCTGAGTCTTCAACTTCCAATTGTGCCCCCTTGTTTCTGTGTCCCCTCTCTGGAACATCCTGCCTCTATCTACCCTGTCAATTCCCCGCAGTATTTTGTATGTCGTTATCATGTCTTCCCTAACCCTCCTGTCCTCTAGTGTTGTCAGGCCGATTTCCCTTAACCTTTCGTCGTAGGACATTCCCCTTAGCTCTGGAACTAACCTTGTCACAAACCTTTGCCCTTTCTCTAATTTCTTGACGTGCTTGACCAGGTATGGGTTCCAAACTGGTGCTGCATACTCAAGTATGGGCCTGACGTACACGGTGTACAGTGTCTTGAACGATTCCTTATTAAGGTATCGGAACGCTAATCTCAGGTTTGCCAGTCGCCCATATGCTGCCGCAGTTATCTGGTTGATGTGTGCTTCTGGAGACGTGCTCGGTGTTATACTCACCCCAAGGTCTTTCTCCTTTAGCGAGGTTTACAGTCTTTGTCCACCTAACCTATACTCTGTCTGCGGTCTTCTTTGCCCTTCCCGATCTTCATGACTTTGCATTTGGTGGGGTTAAATTCAAGAAACCAGTTGCTGGACCAGGTGTCCAGCCTGTCCAGGTCTCTTTGTAGTCCTGCCTGATCCTCATCTGATTTAATTCTCCTCATTAATTTCATATCATCTGCGAACAGAGACACTTCTGAGTCTATCCCGTCCGTCATGTCATTCACATATAACAAGAATAGCACTGGTATATGTGTGTGTGTGTGTGTGTGTGTGTGTGTGTGTGTGTGTGTGTGTGTGTACTCACCTAGTTGTGGTTGCAGGGGTCGAGTCATAGCTCCTGGCCCCGGTGGTGCCAGGTGGTGCCGGTGGTGTGTGTGTGTGTGAACCATTAGTGCGTGCACCATGTGTACCCCAGTGTGTGTACCTCAGTGTGAACCACCAATGTGTGCACCACCAGTGTGTTCACCACTAGTGTCTGCACCACCAGTGTGTGTGCACCACTAGTGTGTGCACCACCAGTGTGTGCACCACTAGTGTGTGCACCACCAGTGTGTGCACCACCAGTGTGTGCACCACCAGTGTGTGCACCACCAGTGTGTGCACCACCAGTGTGTGCACCACCAGTGTGTGCACCTCCAGTGTGTGCACCACCAGTGTGTGCACCACCAGTGTGTGCACCACCAGTGTGTGAACCTCCAGTGTGTGCACCACCAGTGTGTGCACCACCAGTGTGTGCACCACCAGTGTGTGCACCACCAGTGTGTGCACCACCAGTGTGTGCACCACCAGTGTGTGCACCACCAGTGTGTGCACCACCAGTGTGTGCACCACCAGTGTGTGCACCTCCAGTGTGTGCACCACCAGTGTGTGCACCACCAGTGTGTGCACCACCAGTGTGTGTTCCACCAGTGTGTGCACCACCAGTGTGTGCACCACTAGTGTGTGCACCACCAGTGTGTGCACCACCAGTGTGTGCACCTCCAGTGTGTGCACCACCAGTGTGTGCACCACCAGTGTGTGCACCACCAGTGTGTGAATCTCACCAGTGTGTGCACCACCAGTGTGTGCACCACCAGTGTGTGCACCACCAGTGTGTGCACCACCAGTGAGTGCACCACAGCAGTGTTATTCCTTTCTAATTACATAATGAGATTCAAATTTATTCAAGACGCTTTTAATATTAACTTATTAGATAGCACAGTAGGTAGCACAGTAGATAGTACAGTAGATAGTACTGTAGGTACCACAGTTCATAGTACAGTAGGTAATACAGTATGTAGCACAGTAGGTAGCACAGGTAGGGCAGTAGGTAGCACAGTAGGTACTACAGATAGCACAGTAGGTAGTATAGTAGGTAGCACATTAGGTAGCACAGTAGGTAGCACAGTGGGTAGCACAATAGGTGCTATAGGTACCACAGGTAGCACATATAGCACAGTAGGTAGTATATTAGGTAGCACAATGTAGCACAGTAGATAGCACAGTTGGTAGCACAGTAGGTACTACAGGTACTACAGGTAGCACATAGCACAATAGTTAGTATAGTAGGTAGCACAGTAGGTAGAACAGTGTAGCACAGTAGGTAGCACAGTGTGTAGCACAGTAGGTAGCACAGTGTGTAGCACAGTAGGTAGCACAGTGTGTAGCACAGTCGGTAGCACAGTGGATAGCACAGTAGGTAGCACAGTATGTAGCTCAGTATGTAGCACAGTGGATAGCACAGTGGCTAGCACAGTAGGTAGCACAGTGTGTAGCACAGATAGCACAGTGGGTAGCACAGTAGGTAGCACATTGGGTAGCACAGTGGGTAGCACAGTAGGTAGCACAGTGGGCAGTACATTGTTTAGCACAGTGGCTAACACAGTAGGTAGAACAGTGTGTAACACAGGTAACACAGTAGGTAGCACAGTGGGTAACACTGGTAGCACAGTAGGTAGCACAGTGGGTAACACAGTAGGTAGAGCAGTGGGTAGCACAGAAGGTAGCACAGTGTGTAACACAGTGGGTAGCACAGTAGGCAGCACAGTGTGTCGCACAGTGTGTAGCACAGTAGGTAGCGAAGTGGGTAAGAGTGGGTAGCGCAGTAGGTAGCACAGTGGGTAGCACAGTGGGTAACACAGTAGGTAGCACAGCAGGTAGCACAGTGGGTAGCACAGTGGGTAACACAGTAGGTAGCACAGCAGGTAGCACAGTGGGTAGCACAGTTGGTAGCACAGTGGGTAGCATAGTAGGTAGCATAGTAGGTAGCACAGTGGGTAGCACATTAGGTAGCACAGTAGGTAGCACAGATGGTAGGACAGCTACTCTTATATAAAGTTCCTCTATATACATGGACTTCTGTTGGGAAATTTGGTTCGCTTAACGAGCCATTTCCATGGCCACTATGCAGGTCGTTAAACAGGGATCCACTGTACGAGTAAGGCGTCGTTAATTCGGGTAGGGCGGTTAAACGACCCCCCCCCCCGAAGCGAGTTAACAAACTAGCCGTATCGGGTTAACAACTAACTGTAGATGGTTAACGAACGATCCGTAGCGGGTTAACGAACGACTCGTTGGGGTTAATTTCAGCGGCAGGAAGCAGATTATTAAGTGGGGTATTCCTGTATACATCTTTTCTTATTCCAAATCAAGACAAAAAACCCACATACAGTATCGCGCCCCTGCTTGAACCAGCTAGGACTTACAACACCGAGCTGCTTGAACCAGCTGGGACTTACAACACCGAGCTGCTTGAACCAGCTGGGACTTACAACACCGAGCTGCTTGAACCAGCTGGGACTTACAACACCGAGCTGCTTGAACCAGCTGGGACTTACAACACCGAGCTGCTTGAACCAGCTGGGACTTACAACACCGAGCTGCTTGAACCAGCTGGGACTTACAACACCGAGCTGCTTGAACCAGCTGGGACTTACAACACCGAGCTGCTTGAACCAGCTGGGACTTAACCCGAGCGCTTGAACCAGCTGGGCTTACAACACCGAGCTGCTTGAACCAGCTGGGACTTACAACACCGAGCTGCTTGAACCAGCTGGGACTTACAACACCGAGCTGCTTGAACCAGCTGGGACTTACAACACCGAGCTGCTTGAACCAGCTGGGACTTACAACACCGAGCTGCTTGAACCAGCTGGGACTTACAACACCGAGCTGCTTGAACCAGCTGGGACTTACAACACCGAGCTGCTTGAACCAGCTGGGACTTACAACACCGAGCTGCTTGAACCAGCTGGGACTTAACACCGATGACAACAGAAACGAGTGAGATACTGAGGTGTCAATATGACTCGTGTTTAACGAGTTGTTAATCAGACTTAAGACAGACACTCGGAATGAATTTTTCATGACTGAGACTCGAGATTTCGTTAAATATTTTTAGAATTTCTGATATAGCACCAACACCACTGGATTTTGAAAAGACGATAAGTGACTTGCTCATGCACTCTGCCCCAAGCCTTAAATATTCTATGGAGAGAGAGCATAACGACGTTTGTCATCCCATCATTAAAAACAACAGACATAGTCCCACTCCACAAAGGTGGCAGTAAAGCAATTTCAAAGAACTACAGACCGATAGCACTAACGTCCCACATCATAAAATCTTTGAAAGGGTTCTAAGAAACAAGATCACCAATCACTGGGATTCTCAACTGCACAACCCAGGGCAGCATGGGTTTAGGGCTCCAGCTACAGGTCATCATATGACTTAAGACCCGCGTCAGGAAACGCTTGTCCTGGTTTCTGACAAATCTCATCTAACCTAGATCCTGCCTCTCACAACTACTGGACCACGATGACAGAATCTTGGATGGTCGCTCCTGCCTCACAACTACTGGACCACGATGACAGAATCTTGGATGGTCGCTCCTGCCTTTCACAACTACTGGACCACGATGACAGAATCTTGGATGGTCGCTCCTGCCTCTCACAACTACTGGACCACGATGACAGAATCCTAGATGGTCGCTCCTGCCTCTCACAACTACTGGACCACGATGACAGAATCTTGGATGGTCGCTCCTGCCTCTCACAACTACTGGACCACGGTGACAGAATCTTGGATGGTCGCTCCTGCCTCTCACAACTACTGGACCACGATGACAGAATCTTGGATGGTCGCTCCTGCCTCTCACAACTACTGGACCACGATGACAGAATCTTGGATGGTCGCTCCTGCCTCTCACAACTACTGGACCACGATGACAGAATCCTAGATGGTCTCTCCTGCCTCTCACAACTACTGGACCACGATGACAGAATCTTGGATGGTCTCTCCTGCCTCTCACAACTACTGGACCACGATGACAGAATCTTGAATGGTCGCTCCTGCCTCTCACAACTACTGGACCACGGTGACAGAATCTTGGATGGTCGCTCCTGCCTCTCACAACTACTGGACCACGATGACAGAATCTTGGATGGTCGCTCCTGCCTCTCACAACTACTAGACCACGATGACAGAATCTTGGATGGTCGCTCCTGCCTCTCACAACTACTGGACCACGATGACAGAATCCTAGATGGTCTCTCCTGCCTCTCACAACTACTGGACCACGATGACAGAATCTTGGATGGTCTCTCCTGCCTCTCACAACTACTGGACCACGATGACAGAATCTTGGATGGTCGCTCCTGCCTCTCACAACTACTGGACCACGGTGACAGAATCTTGGATGGTCGCTCCTGCCTCTCACAACTACTGGACCACGGTGACAGAATCTTGGATGGACTCTCCTGCCTCTCACAACTACTGGACCACGATGACAGAATCCTAGATGGTCTCTCCTGCCTCTCACAACTACTGGACCACGATGACAGAATCTTGGATGGTCGCTCCTGCCTCTCACAACTACTGGACCACGATGACAGAATCTTGGATGGTCGCTCCTGCCTCTCACAACTACTGGACCACGGTGACAGAATCTTGGATGGTCTCTCCTGCCTCTCACAACTACTGGACCACGATGACAGAATCTTGGATGGTCTCTCCTGCCTCTCACAACTACTGGACCACGATGACAGACTCTTGGATGGTCGCTCCTGCCTCTCACAACTACTGGACCACGATGACAGAATCCTAGATGGTCTCTCCTGCCTCTCACAACTACTGGACCACGATGACAGAATCTTGGATGGTCTCTCCTGCCTCTCACAACTACTGGACCACGATGACAGAATCTTGGATGGTCCCTCCTGCCTTTCACAACTACTGGACCACGATGACAGAATCCTAGATGGTCTCTCCTGCCTCTCACAACTACTGGACCACGATGACAGAATCTTGGATGGTCCCTCCTGCCTCTCACAACTACTGGACCACGGTGACAGAATCTTGGATGGTCGCTCCTGCCTCTCACAACTACTGGACCACGATGACAGAATCTTGGATGGTCCCTCCTGCCTTTCACAACTACTGGACCACGATGACAGAATCTTGGATGGTCCCTCCTGCCTCTCACAACTACTGGACCACGATGACAGAATCTTGGATGGTCCCTCCTGCCTCTCACAACTACTGGACCACGGTGACAGAATCTTGGATGGTCGCTCCTGCCTCTCACAACTACTGGACCACGGTGACATGGTCTTAGATTCACTAGAGTACAAATATAATGAAGGTGTAGTATACACAGACTTTGCAAGTCTTCAACAAGTGCGATCATGGTGCAATAACGCACAAAATCCATACAAAATGAATAACTGGAAAAGTGGGTAGATGGATCTTCAACTTTCTAACCAATAGAACACAAAGAAATAGCGGAGGTAAGTCAGAGGCGGCTACAGTGGAAAGTTCTGTTCCACAAGGCACCTGGCACAGTACTCTCTCCCATCCTTTTCCTTATTTTCATATCAGACATAGAGATTTAAACCATAGCACTGTGTCTTCTTTTGCTGACGACACTAGAATTTAAGTGAGTGTCATCCATTGAGGACACTGTAAATCTCCAGTCGGATATAATCTAAGTCTTCCAATGGGCCACAAAAAAAACAATATAAAGTTCATTGAGGACAAATTTCAATTACTCGACTATGAAAAAATTGGGGAAATGAAAGCTAGATCTGAGTACAAAACAAATTCTCACCACAATAGAGTGGGAAAAATAACATGAAGGACTTCGGAGTATTAATGTCAAAGAATCTCACTTTCAAAGATCACAACAATGTATCTACCACATCTGCTAGGAAAATGATTAGATGGATAATGAGAACCTTCAAAACTAGGGACAACAAGCTCATGATGATTCTCTTCAAATCGCTTGTTCTCTCTAGGCTGAATTATTGCTGTACACTAACGGCCCCTTTCAAGGCAGGCGAAACTGCAGACCTGGAGAATGTACAGATAACTTTCACTTCACATATAAGTACAATAAAGCACCTAAATTACTGGGAAGGGTTGAGATCCCTTGACCTGTACTCCTTGGAACGCAGGTGAGAAAGATACATCAAAATTTACACCTTGAAAATCCTAGAGGGACTAGTACCAAATTTGCACACAGAAATCACTCCCTAAAGACTCGACAGGAGATGCAACATTCCTCCCTCCAATGAAAAGCAGGGGCGCCACTAGTACACTAAGAGACACAGTAAGTGTCAGGGGCCCAAGACTGTTCAACTGCCTCCCAGCATACATAAGCGGGATTACCAATAGACCCCTGGCTGTCTTCAAGAAGGCACTGGACAGACACGAAAGTCAGTACCTGACCAGCCGGGCTGTGGTTCCTACGTTGGTTTGCGTGCGGCCAGCAATAACAGCCTGGTTGATCAGGCCCTGATCTACCACGAGGCTTGGTCACGGACCGGGCCGCGGGGGCGTTGATCCCCGAAACTCCCTCCAGAGAGTAGACAGTACGAGAAGAAGTGGACGGTCGTTAAGTGGACGGTCTTTAAGTGAGCGGTTGTTAAATGGTTATCAAGTAAATGGATATTTAAGTGAACGGTCGTTAAGAAGTCAGTTCTTAAGTAGATGGCCGTTAAGTGGACGTTCGTTAAGTCGACACTTAATTGGATGGTTATTAAGTGAACGGTCGTTAATGAACAGTTATGTGGGCACTTGTAAAGTGGACTGTTATTAAGTGGACATAGTACACTGCTTAGTTACAGAGACCAGACAGGTCTGGAGGACCATTGTATTACACAGACCAGACAGGTGTGGTGGACCAGTGAGTGTTACACAGACCAGACAGGTCTGGTGGACCAGTGAGTGTTACACAGACCAGACAGGTCTGGTGGACCAGTGAGTGTTACACAGACCAGACAGGTCTGGTGGACCAGTGAGTGTTACACAGACCAGACAGGTCTGGTGGACCAGTGCGTTACACAGACCAGACAGGTCTGGTGGACCAGTGCGTTACACAGACCAGACAGGTCTGGTGGACCAGTGGGTTACACAGACCAGACAGGTCTGGTGGACCAGTGCGTTACACAGACCAGACAGGTCTGGTGGACCAGTGGGTTACACGGACCAGACAGGTCTGATGGACCAGTGTGTTACACAGACCAGACAGGTGTGGTGGACCATGGGTTACACGGACCAGACAGGTCTGATGGACCAGTGTGTTACACAGACCAGACAGGTGTGGTGGATCAGTGAGACCGTTACAGAGACCAGACAATACTTTCACTGTTACATCCAGCGTAACAGTCTCATGAGTAACACCTCAGATGTGTCACGCGACCATCTTGCACGATCTGCAGTGCAAGTACACTTTCACTGTAGTGATCACTGTAGCTAGGTGGTCACTGTAACTGGGTGGTCACTGTAATTGGGTGGTCACTGTAACTGGGTGGTCACTGTACCTTGGTGGTAACTGTAGCTGGGTGGGTCACTTTACCAAAGTGGTCACTGTGCCAGGGTGGTCACAAGTTGGTAACTAGTATACCAGGGTGGTCATTGTAACAGGGTGGTCACTGTAGCTGGGTGGTTACTGCACCAGGGTGGTCACTGTAGCTGGGTGGTTACTGTACCAGGGTGGTCACTGTACCTAGGTGGTCACTGTACCAGGGTGGTTACTGTACCAGGGTGGTCATTGTAGCTGGGTGGTCACTGAAGCAGTGGTCACTGTACCGGAGTGGCCACTGTACCATGGTGGTCACTAGTTTAATTATATATATATATGTCGTGCTGAATAGGTAAAATTGGTCATTTAACAAGAAATCATTTAAAATTAAGTCCTTTCTAAAATTTTCTCTTATACGTTTAAAAATATATATTTTTTAATTTATGTTAATATAAAAATTAATAATTTTGTACCAAAAGAATCTTAGAAAACTTACATAATTATAACAAACTCAACTTTATTTAGCCTAATCCAACTAAATATATTTTAGAAAAGTTTACAATAATTTAATAAACAAACACAATAAAAAAAATTTTTCGTTAAGTTTAGAATGATTTTTGCGAAATTATTGCATACACAAATTTTCGCTTGAGTTATTCGGCAAGAAGAACGTTGCTATTTAAGCCAAAATATTTTTTTACCTATTCGACACGAAAATATATATATATATATATATATATATATATATATATATATATATAATATATATATATATATATATATATATATATATAATATTATACTATATAATAACAAGTAAAGATAGGATAACAATATTAATTTTGTGAGAGCTGCTGCAGGATAACAGCTTTTAACCTGTTAATGAACTGAGGTTGGATAACAGCTCTTGGGTTGTGAGCTCAACAAAGCAGAAACTCCTTACAATATACATACACTCAGTTGTACTCTCTAGAGTGCACTCTTTTTGTGTACTCCAGAGTGTACTCTAGTATACTCTCTAGTGTACTCTCTAGAGTATAGTACTGTGTACTCTCTATAGTGTAGTCTCTCGTGTACTCTTCAGACAGCAGTATTACTGTACACTGAGAGTCCTCATTTAAGACAGCCAAATTACAGAGAAGAACGCCAGCCAGGAGGACTTTCTTCTACCTACGTCAGGGCTTCGTCATACACCCGAGTTACACTGAAGCCGAAGCTGTAGTCACTGAAGCGTGTGTGTGGTGAGACATCAGTAACCTGCTGGAGTATCATGTAGCTGATGGCTGCCAAATCTGCTCGCTGAGATGCCTGCTTGTAAGGTTATTGTTGTGGGTGGCATCGCGGGTGGCATCGCGGGTGGGGTGAAACGTATGGGCAAGTCACCTGACACCTGCTGCTGTTGCTGTCACTGTTCACCTAGCATCACATACACCTGAAGTAAATAGATGCGGTGGTGGACCGTGACACACAAGCGTGATTTACGGACCAATTCGTGGTCTCGCCAAGGTCCAGTGTACCACTTCGCGGTCTCTTCAAGGACCGTTTGAAAAGTCTCTCCTCTGAGTGACTCTCTTGTTGGGAATGTGCAGACCACAGTGTTGTGTGTGTACTTACTGTGTTTACTAGAGGTGTCAAGGGCCGTGTCGAACCTTACCTTGAAGCTGTGTGTGATATATTCTGTGAAATCATCGAGTTAAGTGTTTTGCTGGAGGTGGGATGCAGTGCCTGGACCCTACCTTCACCCACATGCACTGACTTGTAGTGTTAAGGGCAATGTGGTACCTACCCTTGAAGCTGTGTAAGAAATGTGTGTGTGTGTGTGTGTACTCAGACTCGTTTGTCCTCCTTGTCAATCCTTTCAGAATCTTGTACGTCGTTATCATGTCTCCCCTGGTTCTTCTTGCCTCCGCTATTAGTCTCGCTGCAAATCTTTGCACTTTCACCATCTTCTTGACATGTTTTACAAGATGTGGGTTCTATACTGGCGCTGCATACTCTAAGATGAGCCTCACATATGCTGTGTGTAGTGTCGTGAATGCCTCCTTCATGATGTCCACGATTTTCATAACTTTGATTTTTTTGAAGGCACCGGCCGTGTCCCACCGAGGGAGGGTTACCTAAAACGAAAAGCGATAGTCTCTCTTTTACATTTAGTAATTTATACAGGAGAAGGGGTTACTAGCCCCTTGCTCCCGGTATTTTAGTCGCTTCTTACAACACGCAAGGCTTACGGAGGAAGGATTCTTCTCTACTTCCCCATGGAGGGGTCCACTTCCCCATTTGCCGGGGTTAACTTCTAGCAGCCACTTGTCAGACCAGTCCTGCCGCTTTTCCAGATCCACTTGTATTCTCTCCTGGTCTACTCCCGCGTGTATTATAATTATTATTATAATAATTATTATAAATATTATTATAATTTATTTCCTGTAAAGTATTCCTTGATCCACTTTAGCATTCTCCCAGTTATTCCTGCCTGCTCCTCTAGCTTGTATCACAGTATCTTGTGAGATACTGTATCACAGTATCTTGTGAGATACTGTATCACAGTCTCTTGTGAGATACTGTATCACAGTCTGTTGTGAGATACTGTATCACAGTCTCTTGTGAGATACTGTATCACAGTCTGTTGTGAGATACTGTATCACAGTCTCTTGTGAGATACTGTATCACAGTCTCTTGTGAGATACTGTATCACAGTCTCTTGTGAGATACTGTATCACAGTCTCCTGTGAGATACTGTATCACAGTCTCTTGTGAGATACTGTATCACAGTCTCTTGTGAGATACTGTATCACAGTCTCTTGTGAGATACTGTATCACAGTCTCTTGTGAGATACTGTATCACAGTCTCTTGTGAGATACTGTATCACAGTCTCTTGTGAGATACTGTATCACAGTCTCCTGTGAGATACTGTATCACAGTCTCTGTGAGATACTGTATCACAGTCTCTTGTGAGATACTGTATCACAGTATCTTGTGAGATACTGTATCACAGTCTCTTGTGAGATACTGTATCACAGTCTCTTGTGAGATACTGTATCACAGTCTCTTGTGAGATACTGTATCACAGTCTCTTGTGAGATACTGTATCACAGTCTCTTGTGAGATACTGTATCACAGTCTCTTGTGAGATACTGTATCACAGTATCTTGTGAGATACTGTATCACAGTATCTTGTGAGATACTGTATCACAGTATCTTGTGAGATACTGTATCACAGTTCTTGTGAGATACTGTATCACAGTCTCTGTGAGATACTGTATCACAGTATCTTGTGAGATACTGTATCACAGTATCTTGTGAGATACTGTATCACAGTCTCTTGTGAGATACTGTATCACAGTCTCTGTGAGATACTGTATCACAGTCTCTTGTGAGATGCTGTATCACAGTCTCTGTGAGATACTGTATCACAGTATCT
>WNWK01007415.1:45000-94418 GCA_009830355.1 Cherax destructor | reverse complement strand
TAATCTATTTGCCTTATTACGTACGCTTAGGCATTGCTGTCTTGATTTAAGGTTGCTGCTTACCATCACCCCAAGTCCTTCTCGCAATCTGTATGGCTAAGTTCTACGTTATTTAACTTATAAGTGCTTGGGTTATGGACACTCCCGAGCTTCAGAACCTTGCATTTATCTACATTGAACTGCATCTGCCACTTTTCTGACCACGAATTAAGTTTGTCTAAATCTTCCTGAAGTCATTGATATATATTATAAATAACAATGGGCCTAAGACTGATCCCTGTGGAACACCACTTGTTACAAGTCCCCATTCGGATTTAACCCCATTTATGCACACCTCTGCTTCCTATTGGTGAGCCATGACTCGATCCATGACAGCACTTTTCCCCAATGCCATGAGCTGCCACTTTCTTTAACAGTCTCTGGTGCGGTACTCTATCAAAAGCCTTACTAAAGTCTAAATAAACAATATCGAATTCTTTATCGTGATCAACAGCCTCAAAAGCTTTACTGAAGAAGGTTAATAAATTAGATAGGCAGGAACGGCCCTCGTGAATCCATGCTGGTATCATTAATCAAATTATGGTTATCTAGATGGCTTCTAATAATATCAGCTATAATTGACTCTAGTAATTTGCCTACAATTGAGGTCAGGCTTATTGGGCGGTAGTTTGACGGTAGTGACTTGTCCCCTGCTTTAAAAATAGGAATTACATTAGCCATCTTCCACATATCAGACACTACACCTGTTTGAAGAGATAAATTAAAAATGTTAGATATTGGTTCACAGAGTTCCATTTTGCATTCCTTAAGAACCCTTGCAAAAAGCTCATCAGGACCCGGCGATTTATTTTGTTTCAGTCGGTCCAGCTGTTTCATAATCATTTCGCTAGTGACTGTGATATTACATAATTTATCTTCTTCTGGGCCTCTGTAAAAATTAATTACTGGGATATTAATAATGTCTTCCTGTGTGAAAACCGAGAGAAAATAATTATTAAAAATAGAGCACATATCATTATCAAAAGTCTTTTTACTGTATCAAGATTTTTAAATACAACTTTGATATTAAAATTCTTAAGAAAGGAAGGCATATCAACCAAGTTTTCATGGTAAGGGAGAACCAACATATTTTTGGTTAAATAAGGTTGGTTGTCCCTTTTGGGATTGTAAAAAGTATACCTAGCTATTTTAAAAGATTTATCAATTATGTTTCTAGGGTATTTTAAATCATTAGCTATTTCATAAATTTTAGAGATTTCTTCATCTATGAACTCTGGACTACAAATACGTAAAGCTCTCAAAAACATTGAAGAAAAAACCGACACTTTAACTCTATCTTGATGTGAAGAGTAATAGTGTACATAGGAACAATTATTTGTAGGTTTTCTGTAAATTTTAAATTTAAAATCAATGTTACCCTTAATAATAAAAACATCTAGGAAGGGCAATGAGTTATTTACTTCGAATTCAACAGTAAAATTTATAGAATGAGCTAAGCTATTTAATTTAACAAGGAAATGGTTTATGTCTACATTCTTAGGCATAAGGCACAAAATATCATCAACATATCTATACCACTTAGCTCTATTGGGAAGGATAGTGTTAAGCAATCTTGTTTCGAAAAATTCCATATATAAGTTACTAAGAACAGGTGAAAGAGGATTACCCATTGCCATACCAAACTTCTGTGTGTAAAACTCATCATTAAATACAAATTTTGCATCAACAATACAAAGTTTAATAAGTTTAATGATAGTAGGAACTGGCAATGGTAAATCATAATTAACCAGTTCTTCAGATAAGAAACTTAGTAAATCATCAACTGGAACTTTTGTAAACAAGGAGGTAACATCAAAACTAACCATATTGAAATCATTTAAATCAATATGGTTAGTTTTGATGTTACCTCCTTGTTTACAAAAGTTCCAGTTGATATATACAGTGGTACCTCGACTTACGATATTTTTTCATTCCAGAATACTGTTCAAGTGCCATTACCAAACGAATTTATCCCCTTAAGGAATGATATAAAATAGACTAGTCCTTTTAGATCCCCAAAATTACACTTACAAAAGCGTTTAAAAAAATAAACTTACATAAAAGGGTGAGTTTGGGGACCATCGTAAGTCGAGGTACCACTGTATATATATATATATATATATATATATATATATACAAAACAATCGCAGACAGACGATCAGGGGTGGAAATCTTTAGCTTAAGTACTTTCACATTTATGTTGCAAAGGCAGCAACATGAGAAATGAGGGGATTTTTTCAGGGTATGGTAGCGTGGTAGCGTGAGTGGCACACGCCGCTGGCTCTCTCTGAATGAGGGGGAGGTCCAGCCGAATGCCAATCACCCACCGGTCCCTCCACACCCCACCCTATATGGGTTCGGGTTGACTAGGCCTCATAGTTTGTAGATAGCATGAGGGAGAGTAACTAAGCGATATTTAATAGCCAGCCCTTAGCTTCTAACCGCTGAGAACATAATAAATTACATTACTATAGTGGATAATCCACAAACAGAATGCAGTTATTGTGTACAACTTTCTAATTAATAAAATAGAAGGAATAAATGCCATCATTTTATAAACTGACAATACCCGAGGTCCCAGAACTTTCTAGAATATTCAGGAAATACTCTTAGTGTCAATTAATATGCCTATATGATCTCTACTATTCTGATTTTTTCTTTTTTATAATAGGTACACAATTCCTGATGTTTTTATTTTTAATGACAATGTTATCATTATCATTATTATTATATTACTAACAGCTTAATTCAGTAAACCACTAAACTAGTTGTAATCACCATGTTGCAATCAACTATTTGTACCTTATACCGCTGTACTTAGGTTAGGACCTCAATAGGTCACTCTGCCTCTTTTTTTGGGTTATCCTAGGGTATTCGCACATGCGCACCAATACCTAAATGACCCCCTATATCTACTTCCTTACTACTGATGTTATATCACTCAGGTTGCAGTCTGTATTGCAGCACACCACCTATAGAGTACCTGTAACCTTACGATACCTGTATGCAGGTCGACGTTCAAGGCAGACCTAACATGACGTTATATATGGACGTCCGCGACGAACTTTTCTTGAGAGTATACCGTGTTTGCAGCCCAAACCTTCAGTGAGCTACAATTTCCTTCCTTTTCCATCAAGGACTGTAAGAAAAGAGCCCCCAAATCATCAATTCCTACGCACTAACACCACTTTAGCCAAAATTATAATACTTAACAGCAGCCAAGTTGCCTTGAGAGTCTTCAAAGTACTTGCACAGCCAACACTAGAGTCGCCATCGCAACTGGTACATCCATCGAAGAGTTGACCAAAGTTAAGAACCTTAAACCAGTCAATCAAGGTGTTTACACAAAAGCTTACGGAGGCTGTAACAAAGTATACGTCGGTGAAACAGCACATACCCTTCAAGCACTTCTCAGTGAACATATTAATTCATGCAGAAACGACAACTTGAACAGTTCATGTGTGCAGCACAGAAACTCCATCTATCTTAAGAGATTTAGTGACGTTCACCTGGTAATCAAAGAAGCAAACTTCCGCAGGCGTGAATGTCTCGAGTCATTTTAATTGTCATTTCAGACACCATTAAATAAAATAAAATTAGCCTCATAATTTCGGAGGTATTAGCCCTCTGTGTCCCAGTATTGTTTGTAACAATACAGGGACTTGACAAAGCTCCTAGAGAGTAAAACGTTGCCACAATAAAATGTCACATTAGTTGCATGTGTCCATTTACTTAACAATAAAATTAATAATAATTATAATAATAATAATAATAATAATAATAATAATAATAATAATAATAATAATAATAATAATAATAATAATAATAATAATAATAATAATAATAATAATGGCAACCACAAAAAACAGAGCAAAAGTAGTAAAAATTTTGGTCTACTCAAAATTATTTGATCCCCACAGGAGCGACAACAATATTCCAACATATATAGATAACTAACACATAACATAAGTTTAAGAATAATAAAATTTATCCAATTTACTTGGTCAATAATCTTCACTCTGACATCTGGTGATTTAAAGATACATGAAAATATACTGTATATGACTGCTTAATACGAAGAAATGTGCATTTAATCATTCATAATATGAAGTTAAATTAGGCAACCCCCATATTGAAGTCAGGGATTATTTTTATTATAATTATTATTATCCTATATTATTATTATTATTATTTCTACTACTAATATTATTATTTTTATTACTTTGTTACAGTTATTCTTAATATTAATGTCATAATTATTAATGTTATTGCTGTTATTATTATTATTATTATCATTTATAATATTACAAATAATAATTTTTATTTTTTTATTAACACATACGCAGTTTCCCACCAAGGCAGGGTGGCCCGAAAAAGAAAAACATTCACCATCATTCACTCCATCACTGTCTTGCCAGAGGTGAGCTTACACTACAGTTATAAAAATGCAACATTAACACCCTTCCTTCAGAGTGCAGACACTACTTCCCATCACCAGGACTCATGTCCGGTCTGCCGGATTTCCTGAATCCCTTCATAAATGTTACCTTGTTCACACTCCAACAGCACGTCAAGTCCTAAAAGCCATTTGTCTCCATTCGCTTCTATCTAACACGCTCACACACGTTTGATGGAAGTCCAAGCCCCTCGCACACAAAACCTCCTTTACCCCTTTCCTAGGCCGCCTTCCCTCCACTACAGATTCATACACTCAATAGTTTTGGTAATCCTGCACCTCCTCCTAATCTCCAAACTACTGATTATCTGCATTATATTCCCACCACATAGTCCCGTCACTCAGACATGACATCTCCACTGCCTCCAGCCTTCTCCCTGTTGCAACATTCACAACCCATGCTTCACACCCATATAAAGGCGTTGGTATAAGTATACTCTCATACATTTTCCCTCTTTGCTTATATGGATAAAGTTCTTTGTCTCCACAGACTCCTCAGTGCACCACATTTCCTTTTTTCCCTCGTCAATTCTATGATTCTCCTCATTCTTCATAGACCCATCTGCTGACACGTCCACTCCTAAATATCTGAATACATTCACCTCCTCCATACTCTCTCCCTCCAGTCTGATATCCAACCTTTCATTACCTACTTTTTTTGTTATCCTCATCCTCATTACCAATTTTACCATAGGCTAATTGATATAAACAAGAGTTGAGTTCCTTCGAAAAGGGAGAGCTGAGAGGGAGGGCAGTAGAGCTGCAGACTCCATGACTATACATATCATAAAACCCGAATACAATCAGCCATATGGGAGGAAATTGACGTAATAATAAAGCTAAGCAACTGCGGCTTCTTTGCCGGCATTTACAGACTCACCTGTTATTTGTATGTTATGCAGTTTTAAGCGTTTATTAAAACGTTCAAACCAACCACGACTTTCCATGAAAGTTTAACTTTCAGCGCTCGTGCCCTGTTTTTTTGTTTAGATCTTCAAGTAAACTTAAAGCTTTCATTTGTATGGTCATTAGCGAACATTGAGAGCTACGTCGATGCATGTCTTCCATCCAGATATTTAAAAGTCTTTCCATATTTTCCACTCCTGGCCGGGAATTGATTTCTTTTTCTCATCAACGTTAAAATGAAATGAAATTATGTGAGGACTTCCTGTATTTTCATTACTATTATTATTATTATTATTATTATTATTATTATTATTTTTGTCATTATATACATAGGCAACACATAATTCGTAAGAGTACTGTTTGATCTGTGTCAGAGGATAATTTATTCAATTCCTCGAATGCCTGAATCTCGGAAGCATTATTTAAAAAAGATTAAGAAACACAGAAAGTAGAAGCAATAACAAGACAACTTTCATTAAGAAATAAAGAAAATCGGAAAAAAATCAAGTGAGGGAGACTGTACTGAAGAGTGGAACAATCAACAGTCTTTCACCGGGTCCTTGTGGTAGCTGCTGGCGGCCTTTAACCCTCAGACATTTTTCCTGACCTTTTATTCTTTCTCCTTCATCCCTGCTTCTGCCCTCTTTGTGCCCTGTCTGCTGTTGTCACCGTGTTTGTTTTACCTCTGCGGTGACCCCGTCTGCAGTCACATAATTTTATAGTCCGTTTTTGAATGGTGAATTATGTTACTAAAAATATTTCTCTGCTCTATATGTCTTTAATTCTTTAGTTGAAAAAAACACCTGGAAAGACAATTTTGTTATTATGGAATTATTTGCTACTATATTATTGGCAATTCAGCTCTATTATACATATTTAATGCATATTATTTTTATTTACATTTGCCTTTGTACAATATATTCTGTATATTTTTATGTAAATTAAAGTTTGTGAAATGAAGTACCAACTTTAGTTAACTATTTAATTAGTAATGTTTATAACATTACAAAGAAGAATGGTAACTTAAGTTAGTATTACCGTCTCTATCATTAAACTAGGTATATAATTGTTTTTGTCCTGTATATAAATTTAAATATATGTAGAATTTTCCTATAAAGTTGCAAACATTATTTGAAATAGAACCATTGGAGCAATATTGATTTTAATCTGTTCAATTTCAGTTTAATGGTTTGCATTTAATAATCTGCATATACATGTAAAAAGCAACTCTGTGGGTCATCATATGAGTGACCCGAGTCAGGAAACACTTGTCCTGTTTCCTGTCAAACATTACACATAACCTTAACTTTTAAAGGAGTAGACGGGTTAGCCAGTGGAAGGCCTCAGTCAGATGGTGAAAAGCTCCATGGCCGGTCATCACATGACTAACACCCGCGTCAGGAAACATTGGTTCTCTTTCCTAGCTAATCTTAAATAACCTACATTACTCCTTATATTAAGGATTAAACAATTGTGGATTGGTGGTGAACAAGTGATATGTAGTGTCCCTTCCAGCAAGACTCCGCCTCGGATGACGACTCCGCCTCGGATGACGACCTTGATGATACAGTTTAAGAGTTATACATCCTTGGTGCCCCGTAGCTCGATCGCTAGCGCACTCAGCTCACACACTGAGATCCCGGGTTCGATTCTCCTCCGGTACGGCTGCAAAACATTAGGAACGTGTTTCCATAAGACACCTGCTGTCCCTGTCCCTGTTCAGCCATCAGTTTAAAATGGGTACCTGGGTATTAGTCGACTGGTGTGGGTCGCATCTTGGGTCACTGACCTAATTAGCCCGAAATGCTCAAAATAACAAGGGACTTTCTATATAGTTGTATGCCATTGATGTCAGCTAGGACTGTATACCTTGTACATGTACATGTAGTAAATAAAGATATTATTATTATTATTATTATTATACCTGCTGAGACGTACAGTTTGTAAGCGAGAGCAGCCATGACCAGTGTTCGCTTCTAGTTATGAAAATAAATTGAATGATGACACAGAGAAAATATTTTAAAATGACACTTATGCCAGGCAAGCCACGGGGGGTGTAAATCTTCAGCTCAAAGTCTTTCACAGGTCTCCGTGCGTCATCAGGAGCTATGCAGAGTTGCAAGAATAGTGACAGGTGGAATGAAAGAAAGTTTTCTCAGAGTAAGGTAACGGGGTGACGCTAACCAGTTCCCGGGGCTTGTCTTGCTTAAGTGTCCTTTTAAAACATTTTGTCTGTATTTGAGACGGTATTGCATTAAAGACACTTATGCTCAGTTCAGGATAATTATTAAAGAAAACTTTCCGCCAAGAGTGGCTTCTTCAGTCACTCTTCGCCAGTTTTGGCGAAACGTCTCCATAAATTAGTGTCCTGAACTTATATAAGTATTTCTTTCCTCACTAAAGTTATGCATAAATAATCGTAAAATATTAAAGTCTTTCACTATATTTTCTTTACATTTAGTTTCAGTAAGATAATAACAGAATAATTCTTCTGAATGATCTATCTATTTGCTAGTTTTAATAGACACAAATATGGATTACGATATTTATCTCTATAGATCACTAATGAAAAGGATTATCATCACATAAGATATTACACTTAATCTCGAGAACCATATAATTTTGTGGGTAATCTTAAACTATAACCAGAGGAAATTTTTTTATTATATATTAGACAATTTTTCCATAAAAAAATCATAATCACCCGTTTTTTGGAATATCATTTTCATACTGCATAACATAAAAATATTTACGTCTTGCACTGCTGAACCTCCCTGTGAAAAATATGGAAGTGGAGGACCTAAGATTGATGACTTCACATCTCATTTTCAGCGTTGCCTTAACTGCAATGGCGCTCATTCCAGTTTTTACAGGACACTGAGAAGAAAGTCTGCGCACTTTAATCGACTCTGAAAATCTCATATAGTGAGGTAGCGTAGTCTCATCGGTCTCCTAGAGCCAATTAATCATAAGCCTCTGCACCACGAGTTCGCCCTATTATGTGCAATGCTAGCACACATACTCTGACCTTGACTCCTGCATCTTCCCAACCTTTTCTCCTACCTTCTTAGTCTTTGCTCCTCCAACCCTTGTTGTCACTTCCAATACATCTCTCCCTACTCCTGGGTGAAGCTTCTGTACGTTCTAAAAAGGACATTCAAGGTACGCCATCCAACCACGAGTATTTTCCTCTTTAGCCTCTTCGCATATCTTAGCCCAGCCAACACCCTCGGGTCCCGTCAGCTCAAACTATGAATCGAAACCGAATTGACGTGACTCGTGCAATCACTCCCAGGGGACGTGATTTGTCCCGCAGTCCTTCCTCAGTAGGAACAAAAAATCTAGAGCAAAACTCTCTGACAGAAACCCACACTTTTAAACCAACATGTACACTATCTTATACAGGAATTGTCAAGAAATCGGAATTTACAGGAGCAAATTGCTTTGCTGATAGGGTTCCTGCCTCTCGTATAGAAGAAATGAGAAACGAGAAGTACTATCTACTTTCATAATGCATTGTCTTCGACTTGAGTATCATTGAATTCGGCTCTCAACACAGTCGCATGTAGAAATAAATTCAATAACACGTACCGTGTAGTTTGTTCAGTTCACTGTCCTTACTCCGAGGCCCTAGAAGCTGATGGGCTTCACTTACTTTTCGATCAACTGCACCACCGTTAATTAATTGTTGGAGATTTTAACGCCCAGCATCATCAGTGGGGATGCCTTAGAACACACTGTAAAGCTGAGAAATGGCAGACATAGTCTTTTACGCAAACCTCACTCTTCGGAGCAACCGTAGTGGTACTCGTGTAGATGATCTAACTGGGACCATTTTGCACTTTATCTTACTTGCGGCGTCTATTATGTCTCCCTGGGTTCTGACCACTTCCCTCTCTGCATATCTTATGCATGCAACTCTTCTGTTTATCCTCCCGTTCACCGTTATACCTTCAAGAAAACAGGTTTTGGGTTATTCTCCATGACTGCCAACCTTGATATAATCGGGAATGCCAGTGATTCCAAAAATTCCCAATGCCACTTTACAACTTCATAGAGCTGCCGAGTAGCTATTCCTATGACATCGAGTTCCAATTAAGCTTAAGGTTTTATGGTGGACACCTGAATGCCACAAGACACAGTTATCGCAACAGATTTTGTACCTCGGCCAACAACCACTCTAGTTCCTTACGTCGCAGAGTTGAGGCCGAATTTAGCTCTTAAACTTTGCAACATGACATATTCCCTCCTATTACGCTGTTTTTACCTTTTACGAACTACTCATAGCCCTAAAATCCTGTAAAGGTACAAGTCCCGGTCCTTATGGGGGACGTATGACATGCTGCAGCATCTTAATCAGTCATGTCTGATTAAGTTGCTTGTATTGTACAACGAGATTTGGATGTTTTGCAAGATTCCAAACTCGTGGCTCTTTGAGCGTGCTGTGCCGATTCCCATAAAACCCATGGAGAATAATGGAACCCTATTGGTTTGACTGACTGCCTCTGCAGAATCAACGAACGTACATGTATGCTAAACAAACTGCTACTTTTTTTTATTGTCGAATCACGAAACTTGTTAGATGATCGACATTGTGCCTTCCGTTCTCACTAAGGCACTCAATCATTTTACAATTTAGAACACGATATCCTTCAGGACTTTAGCCACAAACACTTTGTTATTGCTTTGTGTTTGTACACTTTGACACGACAGCGATGAACAATATTGCACAAACTTAATGATTTTGGTTTAAGAGGTTATCTACCCCAGTTAATTGCTAACTTCTTGACTCACAGTATTTGAACAGTCTTCCTATCACACACAGCAGCTTCGGGCATAGTTGCTAGTGAGCATTTACCGGGCTGTATGCTTATCCCATCATTGTTTTCTGCCTTGATTGATGATATTCTGCCCCCAGCTTCTTTCCCCAGGAATCTTAAAAGCTCATTGTATGCTAATAACTGTGTCTTGCAGTATTCATCCTCAAACACACAATATTCAGCTCGTCAGGTCAGGTCGGATCTAGCATGAAAGTAATGAAGCTTAAGCTTCAGGGCCCCTAATCCGGAGGGGTCCCTAGAAGCAACTTTAGTCCACATTGCTTAAAAAATTTGGGTTTACTCTATGAGAAGGTTTTTTATAATATAATATTAATAATATAGTATAATTCAACACAAAATAATAGTTAAAATAAAAATTATAAGGTTATTAAAGTTGCTAGTTGCGAAGGTGATCCTATAACAGTTAAAGCTTCAGGGCCCCAAAAATGTAGGTCCGCCACGGCCTTGGTTTCAAGTTACCATTCATTCTGTCCAACGCTGAGCGATACAATGAAGATTTATGTTTTCCGCTGCAGAAAGTATAGCAGTTATCTTTACCCACTGTACCTCCCCGGTGTCCCTTGGTGACGGTGAGACACAGGTGCAGCTTTTACCTAGGTGCTTGAGCCTACAGGTGCAGGCTTTACCTAGGTGCTTGAGCCTACACTTCGACCTCGGGCTCAACTAGAAACACAAACACGCTGGGGTCAGCGTTGAATATCCTGCGCTGTCTTACCTGCACATACCCCAGGCCTGACACAATCTCTTTATTAATGGTGTATAAGGCCCTGATTAGATCTAAATTTGACTAAAATTGTAAATTAAGGGGCAGAATAACTGTCGCAGTCCGGCAAAGCTGTCTAAGCGGAATATGTATGTGGCAATTTCTGTTGTTTTTTATAACAGTAATACGCTATTATCATTATTATTATTATCATTATTATTATTATTATATTATTAGCATGAGGGAGCGCTAAACCCGTAGAGATTATACAGCGCCTGTGGGGGGGGGATGGAAGGTATTCAGGCTCAATTCAGAGAACTGGAACACAGATCTAATTCCCTAGATCAAGAGCCCCTCACCAGCGTCAAGGAACCTTCCTTGAGTGGGTAGTAATACGCTAAACTAATTGTATCATTGCCTTCGATTATTATCAAAAAAATATTGTTTATGATATATTTCTTATTGCACTGCATTTTCAAAAAAATAAAAAATATCCATCCCGGATCTCAATTATCTATATTATACCTGAGAGAAATTAGTGTCTCCGGTGTTCATAAAAAGTATTTGTTTGTGTTGAGGATTATCAAAATAAAATATTTTAAAAACTTACAAAACGGAATAAATGTTATTTTTTTATATCCATCTTACATTAAATTTTATTTGTACTTGATGAAATTGATAAATCAGGAGAGACTATACTTTGGACGTCGAATATAACTTTACAGACTTTGTCATACATTAAAACAAAAGCCTATTGTGATAAATGACGAATTCTAATGTTATCAGAATGCTGTTGAACGTCCGAACAAATCTCTAATGCACTATGAAACATTGAATTAGATATGCATAATTGCAGATAAATTTGCAATGTAAACAAAGCAACTGTTGTTGTAATAACCAGATCTTGGGTGAATTACAAGTTCTTTTAACAGTTTGATACATGACAAAAAAAATTCTAATTAATGGCAAGGTATAAAACCAATATTATATTTATCTTCGACACTTTGTACACAATTGTTAAATAATTGTGTAATATAATGATAGTCAACTATCATTTGAGATCTGTAATCTTTCATTTATAATTAAAATGAATAAAGCTTTTGTTTATGTTTCGTAATGTTTATTGTAATAGGTTAAATACGATGATTTGTAAGTTATATTTTCCTTATCTTATACTAACTGTCTTTTTTTAAACTTGGCTCTCAGGCTAACTGTCTTTTTTAAAACTTGGCTCTCAGGCTAACAATCTTTTTTAAAACTTGGCTCTCAGGTTAACTATCTTTTTTAAAACTTGGCTCTCAGGTTAACTGGGAATGTACATGCTCTGGCGATCCCATCTACAGTATAGATATTACATGCACAAAAAACTAGCCACACCAGCAGAAAAATCTGATCTTATCAGAAAAGCAACGAGTTAAAATAAACATCTCATGTCCCCCATTTAGGTGTCTTTGTGGGTGAATTGTTTCGTCTGCGCGATAATCTTGAATATTGGAGATTGTCATCACTGAAGACAGTAGAAGAAGAGAGGTAATTCTGAGGAATCAGTCCCTTAGCCATCATAGAAGATCAACCAGTTAATTTGAAGTAGAGGCCTTTTCGCTTGACATTGAATCAGAAGTAATTTGTAGCAGCCGTAGATGACGTCTCTGGCGAGGAGGTCCTCTAATGGAAGCTGGTAATGATGAACACATGTACACAATACTGTGGTGTTCCTCGGTCGGTACACAATACTGTGGTGGTGCTCGGTCGGTACACAATACTGTGGTGTTCCTCGGTCGGTACACAATACTGTGGTGTTGCTCGGTCGGTACACAATACTGTGGTGTTGCTCGGTCGGTACACAATACTGTGGTGTTGCTCGGTCGGTACACAATACTGTGGTGTTGCTCGGTCGGTACACAATACTGTGGTGTTGCTCGGTCGGTACACAATACTGTGGTGTTGCTCGGTCGGTACACAATACTGTGGTGTTGCTCGGTCGGTACACAATACTGTGGTGTTCCTCGGTCGGTACACAATACTGTGGTGTTGCTCGGTCGGTACACAATACTGTGGTGTTGCTCGGTCGGTACACAATACTGTGGTGTTCCTCGGTCGGTACACAATACTGTGGTGTTGCTAGGTCGGTACACAATACTGTGGTGTTGCTAGGTCGGTATACAATACCGACAAATTAATGAATCAGACACGTCGCAACATATCATTATTGCAGAAACGTTACCACTTCACAATAAAATACTGCAATCGAATACATTAAAATAACACTAGAGATGGTAGACGTGGAGAGGTAGTATTGAGGTGATCAATAACTCAGATAGAAGGTGATCAATAACTCAGACTTGATAGAAGGTGATCAGCCACATAGTCTGAAGTACAGGAACAACATGGGTCATATTCATCCACTTGTTGGTAATGAACACTATTAATGGAGGCCTAAACTAAGAGAATACTTTCTCGTGAATTCTGTATGAATTAAAAGGCTTTATTAGTATTTTGAGAGCCACAGTTTAACTGCAAACAAAAACATTCTCTAGCACTTGGTTACTCCTGTTTGCTTTCCTCTTCCTCCTGTAACCTTCCGCTCCTCCAACACCCTTTTCTACTTCCTGTTTACCTCATTTGTTCCTGCGTTCTTCCCATCCTACGGTATCATTATCTTTTATTGTATCCCTGTCCTCATCATGTATTCATCTACTCATGTTTTATCCCTCTCCACCTTCTGAATACTAATAGTTCTGAATTCTCTCTTGAACTGTTCTTAATATATTGAATCATTATCCTGTTCCTATATAATGCTCCTATCTATGCTCCCCTCTTTGCCAACTGTTACCCTATTTTATTCTTCTTACTCTCTCCTTCTACTCCCGTATCCCTTTCTTTCTTTTCCTGTTCCCATGTTCAATTTCTGGTCATGGGCCGGGCCGCAGGGGCGTTGTCCCCCGAACCTCCCTCCAGGTATTCTCCCCTCCATGTCTGTACCTCTCACCTCCTATACATCGCATCTCCCTTTGTGTCCATCTACCCCTCAATCCCTCTTATTCTGTACCCTTCTCTTCAAGTTGCATCCCCTCTCCTCCTCAGGTATCCTTCAGCATCTCCTGTATCATTCTTTCTTCCCTTTGTCCATTTTCCCCTCGACCCATCTTCCCTTAAACCTTTCTTCTTGTTCCTCTCTCCTCTTTCTGAGCCATCTCCATCTTTTGTTTTATTGTTTCTCTCTACCTGAGTTACCAGGGAGATCAATAATCAATCAGCGAATCCTATTCCACATGTATGTTCTTTTGTTTCCTCTTACTTTATTTCTCTCAATTTTTCATATTTCTTATCTTCACAATCTTCCCTCTCTTTCTCCTAGACCCTAAATATATAAAGTAGCATCAGTGTGTGAAGGGAAGGAGAGGTAGAGAGAAGAAGAGGGAGAAGCGAGACACACCAATATTGAAGAGGTCTGGAGAAAGAAAAGCCAATAAAACCAGCCAATACTTCTCCAGATTCTCGTTTACTTTGTTCCTCTCTTGACTTAGTCCAAGAGCTGCTGCTACGAGGAACGGCTCTCTGCCTTCTTTCAGTTATTGGTGCTGGGGTCGAATCTTATCTCCTGGTCCCGACATGCAACCCACAATTTTCCCCATTTTCGTAATTTTCCACACGATGCGCAATGTCTTCTTTTAGACACTTAATTCCATTGCGACTGCTTGAGTAACGACGATCGAGGGGATATTCACTCCTAGGTCTACTAACTTTCCATTAATTTGAAGTTGCTGCTTACACAGCATATATTATGTAAGAAATCATTACATTAATACTAGTAGGACTTGTCTTCCAGTAATCGTGCTTAAGTCTTCCTGGGAATTATCACTACTTGTCTCATCGTAAATTATGTGTATAATTTTTACAAGACCCTTAATGAAGGTATATTGGAAAAAAAACTGCCAGGAAGTTTACATAAACTAAGAACTGCATGGGGTTCAATATTGACCCTTGGAAGACGCAACTATTTTCAATCGACTGTCCTCATACTTTCTAAATGTTACTCTTCATCTCTTTTTCCTAAGATTTCCATGGACTATATTTAAAACATTTCCTTTTACCCATTGCATTGGCTCTAGTTTGTGGATCACCTTCTATGAGATACTCTCAACACTTTCATGGATCACCTTCTATGAGATACCCTCAACACTTTCATGGATCACCTTCTATGAGATACCCTCAACACTTTCATGGATCACCTTCTATGAGATAACCTCAACACTTTCATGGATCACCTTCTATGAGATACCCTCAACACTTTCATGGATCACCTTCTATGAGATACCCTCAACACTTTCATGGATCACCTTCTATGAGATACCCTCAACACTTTCATGGATCACCTTCTATGAGATAAACCTCAACACTTTCATTCTTGATTCGTGAGTTCGGTAATGCCGTAAATAAAATCATCATGAATTTAAGTTTTTAATCTATGTCTTTGTAGGCGATCGACTAATCTCTTTCCAATTATTTTTTGTAACACTTTGCAAGTTGTGTATATTTGTGATACTTTAATTTAGTTCTTTCTGTCAGTCCTCCAAATTATATGTTGGCACAATATTTGTTGATTTCCGGATGTTTGGAAGTTGCCACATCTCCAGTCATTTGATGTTTAATTCAATATTATCAGTCTGTATTAAGTTAAACTCTATGATTTTCAAACATTTTTTTTACCTTGTGTTACATGCTACTCATAATTCCGTCATGGTTTGTCTCTATAGGAAATAAAACTTAATAGAATCCTATAATAAGGTGGGGATGAATAAAGATAATAAGGTTACAGAAATGTAACATTTAAAGCAAAACAGTTCTGTTCACACTGTCTTACTTCTGTAGGTACTTTGCCAGAAGTGTTATAAGACTCTTTTATATTAAACTTTGACTGAAAAATATTGTCAAAGCAAAGGAACATGAAACATAATTCATAAATGATAATATTTTATTTTGTCACATCTAGTAATCAGTGAAATGTGAAATTATAAAGAAATTTTCAAATAAAAATGGAAAAATATAGAGAAACTTCTTTTCTTGGTGTTGCGTCAGTAAATGCAGAAAATAATGTATGATATTCTAGCATAAACAGTAATGCATGAAGCGGTTGTTAGGTTGTAAGTACATATTTACAGAAGGCTGGTGGCTCAACTATATAAATGACCCTGCTAGGGAGTATAATTAATATGTCCTGTGAAAGTGCATGTGTCTTTGTGAAGGATTATACCTTCAACCACCCTGGTACTACAATGGGACCTTCAACCACCCTGGTACTACAATGGGACCTTCAACCACACTGGTACTACAATGGGACCTTCAACCACCCTGGTACTACAATGGGACCGTCAACCACTCTGGTACTACAATGGGACCTTCAACCACCCTGGTACTACAATGGGACCTTCAACCACCCTGGTACTACAATGGGACCTTCAACCACCCTGGTACTACAATGGGACCTTCAACCACCCTGGTACTACAATGGAACCTTCAACCACCCTGGTACTACAATGGGACCTTCAACCACCCTGGTACTACAATGGGACCTTCAACCACCCTGGTACTACAATGGGACCTCACATGATCACTCATAATTACAATAAAAAACATCAAAATTTACAACACGAACACCAGAATCTATATGTACTCCAAAAATCACAAAATAAACACCAAACGATAAAACATTAACACAATAAAATTACAACATGAACACCAGAATTACAACAAGTTCATCATAAATTAAATGAACACTAAACAATTTCATCTCAGTCACCAAAAATCACAACAGGAATACCAAAAATTTCAACAATGAATAATAAAATTTACACTTAAACTACGATATGAACACCAAAAATTACTTCACAAACACTATAATATTTAGGTTGGATAAATTCATGAGTGAGAGGGGTTGGATTTGAGTGGGACTCGCGCATGAGTGGGTAGAATTGTCAAAGCTTATTTCTTGGGTAGCATTGAAAATTGGGTTGAGCAAATATTCTGTTAGTGGGACGGATTGTGAAGGACCTGCCTAGTATGGGCCAACAGGCCTGCTGCAGTGTTCCTCCTTTCTTATGTTCTTATGTTCTTATATTACAATGTGATACAAACATGTACACCATACATCACAGCATAATCACCAAAAATTACATTTCAACCACAACAAATTACATGTCAGTCATCAAAAAAATTACACCATGAGCATAAAAAATTACAACATGAAGGCCAAAAATTATAAAATGAATACATTAAATTACAACATTAACACCAAAAATCATCATGAATACAAAACATTAAAAGATGGTCATGAAAATTAAAAAGTGATTGAAACAAATTACACCTTAGTCACCCAAAATTACATTAAGAATGTCATCACATAACCTAACGTAATCACACCTAACCTAACCTAACATAACATAAGCTATCCTAACATAACATTACCTAATCTTGGATCAAGATCACCATCACATAAACATACCTAACCTAACTTATCCTAATCAAACTTTACCTAACCTAACCTAACTTAACCTAACCTAGGATCAGGTTCACCATCACCATCACCTAGCCTAACCTTACCTAACATAACATAACCAAACCTAACCTAACCTAACATTACCTGACCCAACTCAGCCTTACATAACCTTGGATCAAGATCACCACCTATCCCGTCCTAACCTGCCCTTACCTAACCTAACATAACCTTGAATCAAGATCACCATCACCTAACCTAACCTAACTTTCAACATATACCATAACCTAACATTCAAAAAGACCATATTTTAATGTTTTTAGATGAAGAAGACCATCACCTAGCCTAGGCTTGCATAAACTAGCCTTGAATCAAGATCACCATTGAATAACCTAACCTAATCAGACGTAAACTAACCTAACCTAACCGTACCTAACCTATCCTTCATCTCCCTTCTCACCACTCAAAAAAGACCATATTACTTTGTTTTGTTTGTGTTAGAAACAGCAATTAATGCTGATTCAAGGAACTTGCGTCTGCGGAAATTAGGTTCTTTGATCACTAATCGGGCGTCCCTGAATTTCGTGAGATGATTGGCGGAATTTCGGTGTTGTACACAGGCGTTGTTCAGGTTATCGTTCCTATATACATTAATGTGTTCACTGAGGCGTGTTTCAAGGTCCCTTGCTGTTTCACCTACAGCGATCCTGTTTACACTAGGAGAGTCCAATGAAAAGCTACCTTTTTTAAGAACATAAGAACATAAGAAAGGAGGAACACTGCAGCAGGCCTGTTGGCCCATACTAGGCAGGTCCATCACAATCCGTCCCACTAACAGAATATTTGCTCAACCCAATTTTCAATGCTACCCAAGAAATAAGCTTTGACAATTCTACCCACTCATGCGCGAGTCCCACTCAAATCCAACCCCTCTCACTCATGAATTTATCCAACCTAAATTTGAAACTACCCAAGGTCCTAGCTTCAATAACCCTACTAGGCAGACTGTTCCACTCATCAACTACCCTATTTCCAAACCAATACTTTCCTATATCCTTTCTAAATCTAAACTTATCTAACTTGAATCCATTATTGCGGGTTCTCTCTTGGAGAGATATCCTCAAGACCTTATTTATATCCCCTTTGTTAATACCCATTTTCCACTTGTATACCTCGATCATGTCTCCCTCATTCTACGTCTTACAAGTGAATGTAATTTTAGGGTCTTCAATCTTTCTTCGTAAGGAAGATTTCTAATGCTATGTATTAATTTAGTCATTCTACGCTGAATGTTTTCTAACGAATTTATGTCCATTCTGTAATATGGAGACCAGAACTGAGCTGCGTAATCTAGGTGAGGCCTTACTAATGATGTATAAAGCTGTAATATAACCTCTGGACTTCTGTTGCTAACACTTCTTGATATAAATCCCAGTAATCTATTTGCCTTATTACGTACGCTTAGGCATTGCTGTCTTGGTTTAAGGTTGCTGCTTACCATCACCCCCAAGTCCTTCTCGCAATCTGTATGGCTAAGTTCTACGTTATTTAACTTATAAGTGCTTGGGTTATGGACACTCCCGAGCTTCAGAACCTTGCATTTATCTACATTGAACTGCATCTGCCACTTTTCTGACCACGAATTAAGTTTGTCTAAATCTTCCTGAAGTTCTATGACATCTATGTTTGAATCAATTATCCTACCTATCTTCGTGTCGTCGGCGAATTTGCTCATATCACTAGTAATTCCCTCATCAAGGTCATTGATATATATTATAAATAACAATGGGCCTAAGACTGATCCCTGTGGAACACCACTTGTTACAAGTCCCCATTCGGATTTAACCCCATTTATGCACACTCTCTGCTTCCTATTGGTGAGCCATGACTCGATCCATGACAGCACTTTTCCCCCAATGCCATGAGCTGCCACTTTCTTTAACAAAGCTTAGAAAAAGTTATTTTTTAGACGTCCTCATTCACAAAGTATAGATAACAATCTATTAATATTATTATTATTATTATTTTTATTATTATATCATCATTACTACTCACATTCTCGTATCATTCAAAAATATTATTATTTGCTACCTTCTATGTCTCTAGAGTTTGTTGACTTAGCAATTATTTTATATAGTTTCGGTATCTAGCCTTTATTCTTACGTAAATATAGCAAAATGTTTATTATGTTACAGTCAGAGGTTTTGTAAGTCTCCTCACCAGGCATCCAGTGTCATATATTGTATATACAAACATACAGTAATAAATATTTTTGGTGTCTGAGCTGCAGTGACTGCTGCGTAGGGCTTAGAAAGTTCGCCTGTTTGGACTTAGTTCTAACCCGTGAGAGGACGCTGATTTTTGTTGGGAAAGTAAATTTATTAACACACAATAGTATTTTGGTATTTTAGTTATATAGGAAGGATAAATATTACCTAGTGCTGGTGTGAGCTATGTGGAGCGTACAAGGTACTGTTATGGAATATATTACCTAGTGCTGGTGTGAGTTATGTGAAATGTACAATTGTTGTTGTTGTTGATTCGCCGGTACCCGGCCCGGGTCTTTTCCAGATGGTGACCCGGCCTTGGCACCCTGTCGTGGGAGTGTCTGAGACCTATGTCTCCCATGGGAGGGGGTACAAGTACCCCCTCATCGTCTGGGACTAATTGTCCCCAGGCCTAACCACGTTCCTTACCCACACGGGGCTCGTAGGGAGAAGCTAGGCCTCTCTGGTCTGCCATCTTCCCCGCCCCAGGGAGGCTGACGGGAAGCTGCAGATGGTAGCAAACTCTAGCTTTGGCACCTACCCTGCCCTAGAAGGGCTGGGCATGGTGGAGTCCTCCGTCGAATGTACAAGGTATTGTTATGGTATATATTACAGAGAGGCATTCTAAAAATTATTTGTTTACAGTGTTATGTTACTCAGTGTCAGTTTGCTTTACCCTGACATATTTTATTTACTCCTCGTATCCATATTTAATATCTGTTTTATTGATTTTATTATACTTAGAAAAAGTTATTTTTCTAATTTTGCTGAATTTGGCAACAGCAGATTAATGTTATGGTAGTCAGGTTTAAGGTAACACTGAATCACCAGTAATCTTATATCAATGTTAGTTACAACATAATAAATGAGGCGTTTTTTTATTTCTTGTTATACGAATCAAGGATAACTTCATGCGCAGCTGTGCATGAATAAACTATAGGACATTGTTTCAAGGCAACGAATTGTTTTATTAAGCTTGGAGAACGGTAATGGATGATCGGCATCACCACTTTACAGATAAAAACAGATCCCTGTAATTCAACAAAAAATCCTAGGCCGTATAGAAGAACAGCACGATAATGGTTAAAGACATTTGTGGCACCATAACAACACATCCACGAGCCTACCCTCCAACACACTAACACACCACATAACACTCAGCCCGCGGTTCATCACAAACTATGACTGGCATGTAAAACGTATGCACCAGCATGCTTAAGTGCCTTAATGGTGCGCCATCCCTCCATATCTCTGTCTCTCTTTCTATGTCTCTCTGTATGTCTCTCTCTCTCTATCTCTCTCGAAATATAATGACCTTAAGAAGGAATGTTGGAAACAGGCTCGTGGTACAGTGGTACCACGAGGCATAAAGGAACAGGGAAACAGCAACATAGAGATGGGACAGGGAGCTAAGACGTAACACGAGAAGCAATATAAGCGTGACTATAGGCCTGGGTGCACAAACACACACACACTCATTTTCGCTTGCCTTATTCGTTGCTATTTAAGCCAAAATAGCAAGTTTTACCTATTCGGCACAACACACACACAGCTATGACTCGACCCCTGCAACCACAACTAGGTGAGTACACAGACAAACAGACACACAGACAAACAAACACACAGACAAACAGGCACACACATACACACATACACGCACGCACACACACACACACACACACACACACACACAAACACAGACACACATACAAACACACACACATGCACGCATATACAACAGGCCTAGTGTCTAATCGACATGTGCCTAGGACAAAATGGTAACTAACTAACACACTCACGACAAGGTGGACAGAGAGAGGATGTTCCAGAGATGGGACACAGAAACAAGGGGTCACAAAATAAAGTTGAAGACTCAGATGAATCACAAGGATGTCTGGAAGTATTTCTTCAGTCACAGAGTTGTCAGGAAGTAGAATAGTCTGGGAAATGATGTAGAGGAGGCAGGATCCATACATAACTTTAAGAAGAGGTATGATAAAGCAGGAAGAGTGACCTAGTAGCGACCATTGAAGAGGCGTGGTCAGGAGCTATGATTCGACTCCTGCAACCACAACTAGATGGTTACAACTAGGTGAGTACACAAACACACACACACATACACACAGCGACCAGTGAAGAGGCGAGGCCAGGAGCTGTGAATCGACCCCTTCAACCACAATTAGGTGAGCACACACACACGAGGAGAGGGTTAAAGAAAATCGACCTGACGACACTGGAGAACAGGAGGGATAGGGAGGACATGATAACGACATATAAATTACTGAGAGGAATTGACAAGGTGGATAGGGACAGGATGTTTCAGAGATGTGACACAACAACAGGGGGTCACAGCTGGAAGTTGAAGACACAAATGACTCAAAGGGATGTTAGGAAGTATTTCTTCAGGAATTGGAACAATCTGGAGAGTGATGTAGTGGAGGTAGGATCCATACATATCTTTAAGAAGAAATACGATGGAGTAGGGAGAGAGTGGACCTAGTAGCGACCAGCGAAGGGACGGGCCAGGAGCTATGAATCGACCCCTGCAACGACAAATAGGTGAGTATACACACACACACACACACACATACAGGCAGTCGGGGCCAGGAGCTATGACTCGACTCCTGCAACCACAACTAGGTGAGTACAACTAGGTGAGTACACACACACACACACCAGGTAATCAGGCTGAGAAGGAAGGTGGGGAGTTCACAAGAAACGACCAAGAGGTATATGAGGAGCTCAACATGAGATTTAAAGAAGTATTTACACAGGAGACAGGAAGGACTCCAGGAATTCAGAATAGGGAGGTATACCAACAATTGCTGGATGAAATACACACAACCGAGGAGGAGGTGAAGAAGCTGCTATGTGAACTCGATACCTCAAAAGCGGTGGGATCGGACAACATTTCTCCGTGGGTCCTTAGAGAGGGAGCAGAGATGTTGTGTGTGCCACTAACACAAATCTTTAACACATCCATTGAAACTGGGCAACTACCTGAGGCGTGGAAGATGGCAAATGTAGTAACAATTTTTAAGAAAGGAGACAGACACGAGGCATTAAACTACAGACCTGTGTCACTGACGTGTATAGTATGCAAAGTCATGGAGAAGATCATCAGGAGGAGAGTGGTGGAGCACCTAGAAAGACACAAGCTTATAAACGACAACCAGCACGGTTTCAGGGAAGGAAAATCCTGTGTCACAAACCTACTGGAGTTTTATGACAAGGTAACAGAAGTAAGACACGAGAGAGAGGGGTGGATAGACTGCATTTTTTTGGACTGCAAGAAGGCGTTCGACACAGTTCCTCACAAGAGGTTAATGCAAAAGCTAGAGAATCAGGCACACGTAACAGGAAAAGCACTGCAATGTATCAGAGAATATCTGACAGGGAGGCAACAACGAGTCATGGTACGAGACGAGATGTCAGAGTGGGCACCTGTGACGAGTAGAGTTCCACAAGGGTCAGTCCTAGGACCTTTACTGTTTTTGGTATATGTGAATGACATAACGGAAGGGATAGACTCAGAAGTGTCCCTGTTTGCAGATGATGTGAAGTTAATTAGAAGAATCAAATCAGTCGAGGATCAGGCAGGACTACAAAGAGACCTGGACAGGCTACAAGCCTGGTCCAGTAACTGGCTCCTTGAATTTAACCCTGCCAAATGTAAAGTCATGAATATCGGGGAAGGGCAAAGAAGACCGCAGACAGAGTATAGTCTAGGTGGCCAAAGACTGCAAACCTCACTCAAAGAAAAAGATCTTGGGGTGAGTATAATACCGAGCACATCTCCTGAGGCACACATCAATCAGATAACTGCTGCAGCATACGGGCGGCTGGCAAACCTAAGAATAGCGTTCCAATACCTCACTAAGGAATCATTCAAGACTCTGTACACCATATACGTCAGGCCCATACTGGAGTATGCAGCACCAGTCTGGAACCCACACCTGGTCAAGCACGTCAAGAAATTAGAGAAAGTGCAAAGGTTTGCAACAAGACTAGTCCCAGAGCTAAGGGGATTGTCCTACGAAGAAAGGTTAAGGGAAATCGGCCTGACGACACTAGAGGACAGGAGGGTTAGGAAGACATGATAACGACATATAAAATACTGCGAGGAATAGATAAGGTGGACAGAGACAAGATGTTCCAGAGAGGGACACATAAACAAGGGGTCACAATTGGAAGTTGAAGACTCCTATGAGTCAAAGGGATGTTAGGAAGTATTTCTTCAGTCATAGAGTTGTCAGGAAGTGGATTAGCTTAGAAAGCGACATAGTGGAGGCAGGAACCATACATAGTTTTAAGACTAGGTTTGATAAAGCTCATGGAGCAGGGAGAGAGAGGACCTAGTAGCAATCAGTGAAGAGGCGGGGCCAGGAGCTATGACTCGACCCCTGCAACCACAAATAGGTGTGTACAAATAGGTGAGTAAACCTACATACACACACACTAACACACCACACACACAGACATGGCAGGACGAAGAAACAAGGGTACCAGGGATGGCTAGGCTAAACAAGAAGCACTGGCAGAAAGGATCAAGAGCAAAATGGAACAGGATTGCGAAAAAAGGCTAAGTGAGTTTTGCAACACAATGGTCAGGAATATATCTACAGAGAGCAAGAAGTAGGAGTTAAGAGATCTTGCTGCTGAGGCAAGGATTCAGAAACTGGACTGGTAACTAGAAGTTCTGAAGCAGAATATAGAGGTGAGACCAATAGGAGCAAGGAACTTGGCGAAAGAACAACAGCAGACACTGAGGGGATAGAAGGAGGGGAAAGATAAATGATACAAAGAGAAATGATACTTAAATCGGACCCAAAGATACGGAGGGAAACAAAATGGTATTAGGGAAGGGAGAGGACAATCATTATTTATGGGCTTTCTGAGGCAGAAGGGGAAACATATGATGAAAGAAGACAGGGGGAGATTAAAGAGATTGAGAGCATCATTGTAACAGGAGAGGACACAACTCAACTGACAAATCTGGGTGGTTCACTAAGGAAAGGAACCGTCGAATCAAATTGGCATTCAAGTCAGAACACAAAAAGAAAGGGAACAACTGAGAGAGAGTGAGAGTGAGCCAGAGAGTGAGAGTGAGCCAGAGGCACGATCGGTTGAGAGGGCAGGCATCAGCAGATGGGAAAGCACATCCTCGAAGGGAACAGCATACACAACTGTACACGGACCCACCCACAGCATCCCCTCAACCCCTACCACCCAACACCAACCAAACATAATAACAAGAGCCAAGCTTCACTCCTCATCCCCTCATCCACAGTCCCAACCCCTCCCAGCACTAATACTGCCACACTAGCAGACTACCACACCCACAGCCAGCGCCAACCCCTCCCTGCCCCCAGAACACAGTCCTAGAAAGGAAGCTGAAGGTGTGGTACACTAATACAGATGGAATTACAAATAAAAGTGAGGAGTGGCAGGAAATAATCACTGGGCTCACAGAAGTAATAACAGATGTGATCTTCCCATCCGGTTATTAGATCCTGAGGAAAGACAGGGGAGGCAGAGGAGGAGGAGGAGTAGTTGCACTTCTCATTAAGAACCAATGGACTTTTGAGGAGATGGGAGGACTAGTCAGAGAGGTAGCGGATAACTACATAGTAGGAGCACTGCATACTGGGCGGCCCAAAAGTGGTGGTAGCAGTGATGCCACCGAACAACAGGAGGCCAAGACAGGAATATGATGAAAGCTACAGAGTGATTGTGTACACACTAGCTAACATTGCCAGAGGGGCCCACATGATCAGGGTAAAGTTACTCATCATGAGGGATTTCAACCTTAAGGAAATTGACAGGGAGAATCTGGAGACACATGAGGGACCAGAGACACATTGGGGATCAGTACTAAAAAACTTCATGTACCAACATGTTCAGGATACAACCAGAGAGAGAGAGAGAGAGAGAGAGAGAGGAGACGACGAACCAGCAAGGCTAGATCTCTTATTCATCTTGAGCAATTCAGACATAGAAGATATACATGGAAGGCCCCTAAGCGCCTCTGACCAGGGACACTCACGTTGTGTTGCACCGGGAACACTTGTGTTTTGTTGCATAAGAATCATAATCTTTATAATGTTTCCTTCAATTGCGAACGCGCGACACACGAAAATTCAAGAGTTTTAAATATTAATATAAACATGACGAGAATACTTCAAAAGACTTAAAGCGGACAAAATGCATGCGTGAAGTTAGCTCACTGAAGTTAGCTCATTGCTGGGTAAGCAAAATATTCTCACAGCCACCAAAGCGAAATAATCTTACTGAAGTATTCACACTGTTATCATACTAAAATAATCCTTTATCTCGCAGAGTAAAACAATCTCCCAGGCAGTCGAGGACAGTATCCTCACTATTATTTAAGTAACAATCTCCCAGGCAGTCGAAGACTGGATCCTCACTATTATTTAAGTAACAATCTCCCAGGCAGTCGAAGACAGTATCCTCACTATTATTTAAGTAACAATCTCCCAGGCAGTCGAGGACAGTATCCTCACTATTATTTAAGTAACAATCTCCCAGGCAGTCGAGGACAGTATCCTCACTATTATTTAAGTAACAATCTCCCAGGCAGTCGAGTACAGTATCCTTACTATTATTTAAGTAACAATCTCCCAGGCAGTCGATTACAGCATCCTCACTATTATTTAAGTAGCAATCTCCCAGGCAGTCGAGTACAGTATCCTCACTATTATTTAAGTAACAATCTCCCAGGCAGTCGAGTACAGTATCCTCACTATTATTTAAGTAACAATCTCCCTGGCAGTCGAGTACAGTATCCTCACTATTATTTAAGTAACAATCTCCGAGGCAGTCGAGTACAGTATCCTTACTATTATTTAAGTAACAATCTCCCAGGCAGTCGAATACAGCATCCTAACTATTATTTAAGTAGCAATCTCCCAGGCAGTCGAGTACAGTATCCTCACTATTATTTAAGTAACAATCTCCCAGGCAGTCGAGTACAGTATCCTCACTATTATTTAAGTAACAATCTCCCTGGCAGTCGAGTACAGTATCCTCACTATTATTTAATTAACAATCTCCCAGGCAGTCGAGTACAGTATCCTTACTATTATTTAGGTAACAATCTCCCAGGCAGTCGAGGACAGTATAATCACTCTTATTTAAGTAACAATCTCCCAGGCAGTCGAGTACAGTATCCTTACTATTATTTAGTAACAATCTCCCAGGCAGTCGAGGACAGTATAATCACTCTTATTTAAGTAACAATCTCCCAGGCAGTCGAGGACAGTATCCTCACTATTATTTAAGTAACAATCTCACAGGCAGTCGAGGACAGTATCCTCACTATTATTTAAGTAACAATCTCCCAGGCAGTCGAGGACAGTATCCTCACTATTATTTAAGTAACAATCTCCCAGGCAGTCGAGGACAGTATCCTCACTATTATTTAAGTAACAATCTCCCAGGCAGTCGAGGACAGTATCCTCACTATTATTTAAGTAACAATCTCCCAGGCAGTCGAGGACAGTATCCTCACTATTATTTAAGTAACAATCTCCCAGGCAGTCGAGGACAGTATGCTCACTATTATTTATGTAACAATCTCCCAGGCAGTCGAGGACAATATCCTCACTACTATTTAAGTAACAATCTCCCCGGCAGTCGAGTACAGTATCCTCACTATTATTTAAGTAACAATCTCCCAGGCAGTCGAGGACAGTATCCTCACTATTATTTAAGTAACAATCTCCCAGGCAGTCAAGGATAGTATCCTCACTATTATTTATGTAACAATCTCCCAGGCAGTCGAGGACAGTATCCTCACTATTATTTAAGTAACAATTTCCCCGGCAGTCGAGTACAGTATCCTCACTGTTATTTAAGTAACAATCTCCTAGGCAGTCGAGTACAGTATCCTCACTGTTATTTAAGTAACAATCTCCCAGGCAGTCGAGGACAGTATCCTCACTATTATTTAAGTAACAATCTCCCAGGCAGTCTAGTACAGTATCCTCACTATTATTTAAGCAAAATAATCGCCCAGTCAGTCAGCGAAAATAATCTCATTATTATCAAAGCCAAATAACTTCTCTTCTTATTAATGAATAATTAAATCTTTTAATTTTTTTAATGCTTAATTTGTTGCGAGATTTTTGCATTTATATATGTGATAGTTATTCTGTTGTAGTCTGTAATAGTCAGTCTGTGTAGTCTGTAACAGTCAGTCTGTGATAGTCTGTAATAGTCTGTGATAGTCTATACTAGTCAGTCTATAGTCACACTGACTATCATAGGCTGACTGTTACAGACTGACTATTACAGACTATCATAGATTATGATCAGTCTGTGACAGTCTGTAATAATCAGTCTGTGATAGTCAATTTTTCAGAGAGTCTGTGATAATAATAGTCAGTCTGTGATCGTCAGTGTGTGATAGGTAGAGTGTGATAGTCAGTCTGTAATATTCAGTCTTTAATAGTCGGTCTGTGATAGTCAGTAATAGTCTATGATAGACAATATGTAATAGTCTGTGATAGAGTGCGATAGTCAATATGTAATAGTCAGACTGATAGTCAATATATAATAGTCAGTCTGATAGTCAATATGTAATAGTCAGTCTGACAGTCAATATATAATAGTCAGTCTGATAGTCAATATGTGTTAGTCAGTCTGACAGTCAATATATAATAGTCAGTCTGACAGTCAATATATAATAGTCAGTCTAAAATAAGTGTCAGTCAACAGCAGCTTTCTACTCTTCATTGAAACTGATAATATTAAAAGGAAAAAAATATTCGTGTTTATATCTTTATAATTTTATTCCCAGGAAAGTGAAATTCTGATTTGATTTTACTGAGTTACCTTCAAATTAATTCATCTAATTTTGTTATACATTTGCAGTCATGTAAAGGTTCATTATTTGTAACAGAGTTCAGTCTCTCTGGCACAAGTCCAACAGTCACTTAATCTACTTCTCTTTGAATTATTTTTTTGATCATGATATACATGAAGCCCAAATATTTAATTCTGAATATAATAAACTTTCATTCAGGACTTTCCTCAAAAAGTTGTGCGATTTCTTCTAAATTGAATTTCCCATGTCTGTATATTTTTAATGAACATAACATAAGAAATAAGAAACACTCAATCAGGCCCATTTTCCCATGCTAAGCAGATCCAATGGCTGCACGACTAGTTTAAATTCCTGGATTGATTAGGCAAGGTTGGCTTAGATTTGGTTTGGAGAGGCTAATGGAAATTAACTTTAATTAGCCAAAGCTGGAAATAACTTGATTTTCTCAGTTACACCAAAAGTGGTTCATTTTTATGGCATGCGTTTTGTGAGGGAAACGTTCATTAGATAAGAGTGGAAGCTTCATATGAATGAGTGATGGTGGTAGTATAAGGGGTGTGTGTCGTTACCTCTACTCCCACCCTTCTTCCACCCGGTGTGAGTTAAAATGGGATCCTCCTGTCGAATCATCGGTACTTGACTTTCTGCTCCCATCAAGTCTGTAAGTATTGAGTTCCAATCTTGTTTTTGTTATATTCTGTTGGGTTTTTCAGTTGATTTAACCGCACCTGACTTGACCAACGTATTTTAACGTAATTCTCTTTGTCCTCAGCATATCTTTTAAAGGCCTTCAGCATATCATGTGAGTTACTGCATATTCAGATTGCAGCTTTCTGTTGTTCTCTTCTAGCCTTGCTGGCCGGACTGGGTCACCCCACACAGGAGACACAAGGCTGGCAGACGGATCTTGGCATTGATCCGAAACGTGAAATCTCAACATTTTGAGGGAATTCTGCAGTTGCTATACTGCTTTGGCTGATCAGCGGGTTTTCTTCAACGTCCTGCAGCCAGACTACATTTGTTACGCCACCAACAGTTCACTGTGGTGAATATTGGCGTCTCGGGCGGAACTTCAGAAAAGTCACTCCTTCCAGTGACTACAGTGTCTCTACACGTTTGAGTATTCATCAGTTTTCAAACGCCCTACAGCAAATCTTCATCTGTTACACAGTCAGCTGTTTACCTTGATGAATAGTGGCGTCCGTACTGTCTTGGGCGAACCTTCACAATACTCAGGTTCACCAGTGACCACTGTGTTTCACCACCGGCTCCAGCTCCAAACCCCCAGTGATTTCTGAGCTACTATCCAGCAACAGCGCCATACTGAAAGACCACCTGTTCTATATATGTATTAGCTTTGTTTGACTAGAGTTTATATATATATATATATATATATATATATATATATATATATATATTATTATATATATATATATATATATATATATATATATATATATATATATATATATATATATATACTATATATATATATTTATATTTTTTTTATTAACACACCAAGGCAGGGTGGCCCGAAAAAGAAAAACATTCATCATCATTCACTCCATCACTGTTTTGCCAGAGGGGTGCTTTACACTGCAGTTATAAAACTGCAACATTAACACCCCTCCTTCATAGTGCAGACACTGTACTTCCCATCTCCAGGACTCAAGTCCGGCCTGCCGGTTTCCCTGAATCCCTTCATAAATGTTATTTTGCTCACACTCCAACAGCACGTCAAGTATTAAAAACCATTTGTCTCCATTCACTCCTATCAAATACGCTCACACATGCTTGCTGGAAGTCAAAGCCCCTCGCACACAAAACATTCTTTACCCCCTCCCTCCAACCTTTCCTAGGACGACCCCTACCCCGCCTTCCCTCCACTACAGATTTATACACTCTCGAAGTCATTCTGTCTCGTTCCATTCTCTCTACATGTCCGAACCAACTCAACAACCGCTCCTCAGCTCTCTGGATAATAGTTTTGGCAATCCCGCACCTCCTCCTAATTTCCAAACTCCGAATTCTCTGCATTATATTCACATTACACATTGACCTCAGACATGACATCTCCACTGCATCCAGCCTTCTCCTCATTGCAACATTCATCACCCATGCTTCACACCCATATAAGAGTGTTGGTATAACTATACTCTCATACATTTCCCTCTTTACTTCCATGGACAAAGTTCTTTGTCTCCACAGACTCAAAGTGCACCACTCATATATATATATATATATATATATATATATATATATATATATATATATATATATATATATATATATATATATATTTTTGTGAGTGGTGCATGGGAGATGGGAAGTACAGTGTCTGCACTCTGAAGGAGGGGTGTTAATGTTGCAGTTTTATAACTGTAGTGTAAAGCACCCTCTGGCAAGACAGTGATGGAGTGAGTGATGATGAAAGTTTTTTTTTTCGGGCCACCCAGCCTTGGTGGGAATCGGCCGATGTGTTAATAAATATATATATATATATATATATATATATATATATATATATATATATATATATATATATATATATATATATATATATATATATATATATATATATATATATATATATATATGTACATTGCCAAGACTGACTTCTTGAAGTGTGCACCCTATTTCGACAACCCAACACTCAGCGAATATGACGCACTCCTGAGATTTAGTCTGTCACTGGAAGATCAGCAATAGGATCAGGCAACTTTTCCAGAGCGACTGGGGGTATAAGGGTGCGCAAGGCAACGCAGATAGCTTTACCTGCATTTCTGTCCTCGTGTATGGCTTCCAGTGAACTTGAGAGGTGCGGTAGGAGCTCAAGACCCCAAGTTCATTAAAGCAGCCACGCCGTAGGACACCCTTGCAGACTCTTCAAGCAGAACAGCTCTTCCCAAAGAGCACAAACAGTCCCACTAGGACAACCCGATCATGAAAAAAATCGCCAACACAATGCTCAACAAGGCTTCAGGTAAGGACAAAGCTCGTCTCCTAGCGGTGAAGGAACCACATTCAGATTTCCTTTTAGCTGTTCCCAATTCCTCCTTGGGCACTCGAAGTTCAAGACTTTTACTAGTCTGACATATTTTACAAGGAATCTTGTAGACACCCGTCAGCATTTTGGGGGGAATTTTTTAGCAAGTTCTTTTTACTGTATCAAGATTTTTAAATACAACTTTGATATTAAAATTCTCAAGTAGAGAAGGCATATCAGCCAAGTTTTCATGGTAGGGAAGGACCAGCATATTTTTAGTTGAACAAAGTTCGTTGTCCCTTTTTGAATTGTAAAAAGTATTACTATAAATTTTAAAAGATTTATAAACTAAGTTTCTTGGCTATTTTAGATCATTAGCAATTTATTTTATTTATTTTAGAGATTTCTTCATCTTTGAACTCTAGAAAGCTCTCAAAAACACTGATGAAAAAACAGTAAAGTTTTTGATGTGAAGAATAATAGTGTACATAGGAAAAGTTATTTCTTGGTTTTCTGTAATTTTTTAATTTAAAATCATGGCTGCCCTTAATAATTAAAACATCAAGAAAAGGCAGTGAGTTATTTTGTTCAAACTCGACAGTAAAATTTATGGAATGAGCTAGATTATTTAATTTAACATGGAAATGGTATATAACTATATTCTTAGGCATAAGACATGAAATATCATCACTTAGCTCTATTGTGAAGGATTTTGTTAAGCAATCTTGTCTCAAAATATTCCATATAAAAATTACTAAGGAGAGGTGAGAGAGGATTTCCCATTTCCGTACCAAACGTCTGAGCGTAAAACGCGTCATTAAACACAAGCTTTACATCAACAATGCAAAGTTTAACAAGTTTAATGATAGGTACTCATTAACAACTCCTTGGCTGGTGTGATTGCTGATAAAATTAAACCTTTCTTTCTTGTTGCGTCTCTTTATGCCCTTAAAAAGAAGGATGGAGGAATTAGGAAAATTGCCGGGGTCAACACTCTTCGCTGCCTCGGTATCAAATCTGAGGCGTCCATGAAGGAAGCCAAGCAGCAGTTCATGCAACAAAAGCGCATATTTGTAATCTCCCTGAGGACAATGCAGTGATAAAATTAGATTTCAAGAATGCATTTAAGCTGTACAAGAACATTTCCCTGGTCTATTCGCTTTTTTGTGTGTGTGTGTGTACTCACCTAGTTGTGGTTGCAGGGGTCGAGTCATAGCTCCAGGCCAATCCTCTTCACTAGTCGCTACTAGGTCACTCTTCCTGCTCCATGAGCTTTATCATACCTCTTCTTAAAACTATGTATGGATCCTGCCTCCACTACATCACTTCCCAGACTATTCCACTTCCCGACAACTCTGTGACTGAAAAAATACTTCCTAACGTCCCTGTGATTCCTCTGAGTCTTCAACTTCCAACTGAGTCCCCTTGTTGCTGTGTCCCATCTCTGGAACATTCTGTCTCTGTCCACCTTGTCAATTCCTCTCAGTATTTTATATGTCGTTATCATATCCCCCCTATCTCTCCTGTACTCCACTGTCGTCAGATTGATGTCCCTCAACCTCTCCTCGTAGGGCATACCCCTTAGCTCCGGGACTAGTCTTGTTGCAAATTTTTGTACTTTCTCTAGTTTCCTAACATGTTTGGGTAGGTGCGGGTTCAAAACTGGTGCTGCATACTCCAATATAGGCCTAACGCTCACGGTGTACAGGGTCCTGAATGATTCCTTATTGAGATGTCGGAATGCTGTTCTTAGGTTTGATAGGCGCCAGTAGGCTGCAGCAGTTATTTGGTTGATGTGTGCCTCAGGAGATGCGCCCAGTGTTATACTCACCCCAAGATCCTTTTCCTTGAGTGAGGTTTGTAGTCTCTGGCCCCCAAGACTATACTCCGTCTGCGGTCTTCTTTGCCCTTCCCCAATCTTCATGACTTTGCACTAAGTGGGGTTGAACTCTTGGAGCCATTTTCTGGACCAGGCCTGCAGCCTGTCCAGATCCCTTTGTTGTTCTGCCTGGTCTTCATATGATTGAATTCTTCTCATCATCTTCACGCCATCTGCAAACAGGGACACATCTGAGTCTATTTCTTCCGTCATGTCGTTCACAAATACCAGAAACAGCTCCGGTCATAGGACTGACCCCTGTGGTACCCCACTCGTCACAGGCGCCCACTCTGACTCCTCGCCACGTACCATGACTCGTTGTTGTCTTCCTGACAGGTATTCCCTGATCCATTGCAGTGACTTCCCTGTTATCCCTGCCTGGTCCTCCAGCTTTTGCAGTAATCTCCTGTGTTGAACTGTGTCAAACGTTTTCTTACACTCCAAGAAAATGCAATCTACCCACCCCTCTCTCTCTTGTTTTACTGCCGTCACCCTGTCATAGAACTCCAGTAGGTTTGTGACACAGGATTTCCCGTCCCTGAAACCGTGCTTATTATAAGCTCATTCCTTTCCAGGTGCTCCACCACTCTTCTCCTGACAATCTTCTCCATGACTTTGCATACTATACATGTCAGTGACACTGGTCTGTAGTTTAATTCTTCGTGTCTGTCTCCCTTTTTTAAAAATTGGTGCTACGTCTGCTGTCTTCCATACCTCAGGTAGTCGTCCTGTTTCGATAGATGTGTCGAAGATTGTTGTTAGTGGTACACACAGTACCTCTGCTCCCTCTCTCAGTACCCATGGAGAGATGCTATCTGGCCCCATCACCTTTGAGTTCTCTAGCTCGCTTAGCAGCCGCTTCACTTCTTCCTCGGTTCTATGTATTGTGTCCAACACATGATGATGTACCCCTCTGTCTTTCTGAAGTTCCTTCTGTCTCCTCTGTGAACACTTCTTTGAACCTCGTGTTGAACTCCTCACATACTTCGCAGTCATTTTATGTGAAATTCCCTCCTTCCTTCCTCAGCCTTATCATCTGGTCCTTGACTGTTGTTTTCCTCCTGATGTGGCTGTACAATAGCTTTGGATCAGATTTGGCTTTCGCTGCTATGTCGTTTTCATGTTGTCGTTGGGCCTCCCTTCTTACCTGTGTATATTTATTTCTGGCTCTACGACTGCTCTCCTTGTTCTCCTGGGTCCTTTGCCTTCTATACTTATTCCATTCTCTAGCACATTTGTTTTTTGGCTCTCTACACCTTTGGGTGAACCAAGGGCTCATCCTGGCTTTCTTGTTATTTCTGTTACCCTTGGGTACAAACCTCTCCTCCACTTCTTTGCATATTGTTGTCACATATTCCATAATCTCGTTTACTGTCTTCCCTGCCAGTTCTCTGTCCCACTGAACCCCATACTGGAAATTCTTTATGCCTGTGTAGTCCTCTCTCTTGTAGTTTGGCTCCATTCGTCCTGCCCTTCCTGCTTCCCTCTCCACTTGTAACTCTACTATGTATTCGAAGCTCAGAACCAAGTGGTCACTGGCCCCGAGGAGTCTTTCATATGTGATGTCCTCAATGTCTGCACTACTCAAGGTGAATACTAGGTCCAGTCTTGCTGGTTCATCCTCATCTCTCTCTCTGGCAGTGTCCCTTATGTGTTGGTACATAATGTTTTCCATTACCACGTCAATCATCTTAGCTCTCCACGTTTCTTTGCCCCCATGTGGCTCCAGGTTCTCCCAGTCAATTTCCTTGTGATTGAAGTCACCCACAATCAGTAGCTTTGCCCTGCACGCATGATCCCTTCTGGCCACTTTAGCCAGTGTGTCAACCATCGCTCTATTACTCTCATCATACTCCTGCCTTGGCCTCCTGCTGTTCTGTGGTGGGTTGTACATCACTGTAATTACCACCGTGGGACCTCCAGACTGAAGTGTTCCTATTATGTATTTTCTTGCTTCTCTGTCTCATCTCTCCAGCTAATCAAAATCCCACTGGTTTTTTGATGAGCAGTGGCACTTCTCCTCCCCCTCAGTTCCCTCTCTCTTTCCTCAGGATCTGATATCCCTTTGGAAAGATGGCATCTGTTATCATTCCTGTGAGCTTGGTTTATGTGAGAGCTATGATGTCCGGTGATGCCTCTTTGACTCTTTCGTGCCACTCCTCCCACTTATTCGTTATTCCATCCGCATTGGTGTACCATACCTTCAGTTTCCTCTCCAACACTGTGTTTTGGGGGTATGTAGGGGCGGGGGATCTTGCAGTGTGCTATGGGATTCTACAGGTTAGTGTGGGGGCTGTAAGTGTGAATTGTGGGTTGTGTTGGGGTTGCGTGTTTGGTTGTGAGGTTCTAGGGGTGGTTCTGTGTGTGCTTGTACTTGTTACTCTGCTCTTCTCTGGTTATCCTCTGCTGACTCTGTCGTTGTCTCTCGTCCTAGCCCCTTTCGTTTCTGTGTCTTCTCTCTCAGCTGCTGTCGTTCTGTCGACATCTAGGAACACCCTCTTGTAAGTTGATGTGTGTGTGTTAGTTAGTTACCATTTTGTCCTAGGCACATGTCGATTAGACACAAGGCTTGTTGTATGTATGTGTGTGTGTAACGAAACACTTCGAAATGTTTCGGCCCCGCCGGGAATTGAACCCGGGCCCTCCGTGCGTGAAGCAAGAGTGCTAGCCACCATGCCATCGGGGCGTGTATGCTATTGTGTGTGTGTGTGTATGTGTATGTATGTGTGTGCGTGTGTACTCACCTAATTCACCTAATTGTGGTTGCAGGGGTAGAGACTCAGTTCCTGGCCCCGCCTCTTCGCAGTCTGCTACTGTGTCTCTGCTCTCCCTGCTCCATGAGCTTTATCATACCTTGTCTTAAAACTATGTATGGTTACCGCCTCCACTATATCGTTCGCTAGACTATTCCACTTCCTAACTACTCTATGGCTCAAGAAGTGCTTCCTAACATCCCTTTGACTCATCTGAGTCTTCAGCTTCCAGTTGTGTCCCCTTGTTTCTGTGTTCCCTCTCTGGAACATCCTGTCACTATCTACCTTGTCGATTCCCTGCAGTATTTTGTATGTCGTTATCATGTCTCCTCTAACCCTTCTGTCCTCCAGTGTTGTTAGTCCTATTTCCCTCAACCTTTCTTCATATGGCACATTTGCGACATTAGCCTTGTCGCTAACCTTTGCACTTTCTCTAATTTCTTGACGTACTTGACCAGGTGTGGGTTCCAGAATGGTGCTGCGTACTCTAGTATGGGCCTGACGTACACGGTGTACAGTGTCTTGAACGATTCCTTGTTAAGGTAACGGAACGCTAATCTTAGGTTTGCCAGTCGCCCATATGCTGCCGCGGTTATCTGTTTGATGTGTGTTTCCAGAGACGTGCTTGGCGTTATACTCACCCCAAGGTCTTTCTCCTTTGATTAGGTTTGTATTCTTTGTCCACCTAGCCTGTACTCTGTCAGCGGTCTTCTTTGCCCTTCTCCGATCCTCATGACTTTGCATTTGGTGGGGTTAAATTCGAGAAGCCAGTTGCTAGACCAGATGTCAAGCTTGTCCAGGTCTCTTTGAAGTCCTGCTTGGTCTTCATCCGATGTGATTCTCCTCATTAATTTCACATCATCTGCGAACAGAGACACTTCTGAGTCCATCCCGTCCATCATGTCATTCACATATACCAAGAATAGCACTGGTCCTAGGACTGACCCTGCGGTTCACCGCTCGTCACCGGCGCCCACTGTGATACCTCATCACGCACCATGACCCGTTGTTGCCTCCCTGTGAGGTATTCCCTGATCCATTCCAGTGCCCTTCCTGTTATACACGCTTGGTCTTCCAACTTGTTTACTAATCTCATATGAGGAACTGTGTTGAAGGCCTTCCTGCAGTCCAGGAAAATGCAGTCAACCAACCCTTCTCTCTCTTGCCTTACCTCTGTTACTTTATCGTAGAACTCCAGGAGGTTTGTTACACAGGATTTGCCTTCCCTCAATCCGTGCTGTCTGTCGTTGATTATCCTGTTCTGCTCCAGATGCTCCACCATTCTTTTCCTGATGATTTTCTCTAAGACTTTGCACACTATGCACGTAAGTGACACTGGTCTATAGTTTAATGCCTCTTTTCTGTCTCCTTTTTTAAAGATGGGGACTACATTGGCCTTTTATCATATCTCAGGTAGCTGCCCAGTTTCAAGGGATGTATTGAATATTATGGTAAGTGGCACACTCAAAACCTCAGCTCCTTCCCGAAGGACCCACGGGGAGATATTGTCCGGACCCATTGCCTTTGAGGTATCAAGGTCACTGAGTAACTGCTTCACCTCCTCCTCAGTTGTGTGTATGCCCTCCAGCACTTGATTCATCCCTTGTTGGTGATGCACCTTGTCCTGTCTACCCAGCTGCCTTCCTGCCTCCACTGTGAATACTTCCTTAAACCTCGAGTTGAGCTCCTCACATACCTCTTGATCATTACTTGTGAGTTCCCCATCCTCTCTCCTCAGTCTTATCACCTGGTCCTTGACTGTTGTCTTCCTTCTGATGTGACTGTACATCAGTTTCGGGTCACACTTGACTTTCGATGCTATGTCATTTTCGTACTGTTTCTGGGCATCCCTCCGTACCTGTGCATACTTGTTTCTAGCTCTTCGACTAATCTCTTTGTTTACTTGGGTTCTATGCCTTCTGTACCTTTTCCATTCTCTGACACTCTGAGCCTTCGTCTCCCTGCACCTTTGGGTAAACCAGGGGCTCTTTCTGGTCTTCCCATTTAATCTTTTTCCTTTGGGTATAAACCGTTCATCTGCCTCCTTTGCACTTTGCCGCTACGTATTCCATCATTTCATTTACTGACTGTCCTTCCATTTCCCTTTCCCACAGAACCTCCTGCAGGAAATTCCTCATACCCGTGTAGTCCCCTCTTTTAAAGTCTGGTTTGTCTCTTTCAGCTCCGTTTTCCCTCTCCATCTGTAGCTCTACAATGTACTCAAAGCTCAGCACCATATGGTCGCTGGCTCCCAGGGGGCTCTCGTGTGTTATGTCCTCGATATCTGAGCTGCTCAGGGTGAATACAAGGTCCAGCCTTGCTGGTTCGTCCTCTCCTCTCTCTCTGGTCGTGTCTCTGACGTGTTGGTGCATCAGGTTTTCCATTACAACGTCCATCATCTTGGCTCTCCAAGTTTCTGGACCCCCACTTGGTTCTTGGTTCTCCCAGTCGATCTCCCTGTGGTTGAAATCGCCCATGACCAGTAACTTCGCTCTGCTCATGTGCGCTTTTCTTGCCACCTCCGCCAGAGTGTCCACCATCGCTCTGTTGTTCTCGTCATATTCCTCTCCTGGCCTCCTGCAGTTCTGTGGTGGGTTCTGTGTGTGTGTGTGTGTGTGTATGTGTGTGTGTGTGTGTATGTGTGTGTATGTGTGTGTGTACTCACCTAGTTGTGGTTGCAGGGGTCGAGACATAGCTCCTGGCCCCGCCTCTTCACTGGCCGCTACTGGGTCACTCTCCCTGCGCCATGAGCTTTATCATACCTCTTCTTAAAGCTGTGTATGGAACCTGCCTCCACTACATCGCTTCCCAAGCTATTCCACTTCCCGACTACTCTGTGACTGAAGAAATATTTCCTAATATCCCTGTGATTCATCTGAGTCTTCAACTTCCATCTGTGTCCCCTTGTTGCTGTGTCCCATCTTTGGAACATTCTGTCTCTGTCAACCTTGTCAATTCCTCTCAGTATTTTATATGTCGTTATCATGTCCCCCCTATCTCTCCTGTCCTCCAGTGTCGTCAGGTCGATTTCCCTTAACCTCTCCTCGTAGGACATACCCCTTAGCTCCGGGACTAGTCTTGTTGCAAACCTTTGCACTTTCTCTAGCTTCTTTACGTGCTTGGATAAATGTGGGTTCCAAACTGGTGCTGCATACTCCAGTATGGGCCTAACGTACACAGTGTACAGGGTCCTGAACGATTCTTTATTAAGATGTCGGAATGCTGTTCTTAGGTTTGCTAGGCGCCCGTATGCTGCAGCAGTTATTTGGTTGATGTGCGCCTCAGGAGATGTGCCTGGTGTGTGTGTGTGTATGTTGTTTGTGTGTGTGTGTGTGTGTGTGTGTGTGTGTGTGTGTGTGTGTGTGTGTGTGTGCTCGCCCCCTGATGGGTGTGGCAACAGTGATAATGAGGACCCTCACGCTACACTGTTTCACTAATGAAAAAAATGCTCTACCCATTAGCAGAATTAAAATCGTGTTAAGCATATATGAACAAGTGGGTGGAGTTGTGGTGCCTTACATGCTATGTAAGCTTGACAACCAGTTAACAACACTGACGCTTCATATCTTGTGTCACATACACCAAACTGCTTAGTAAAATATTTAGTTTCATTTTATTTTCGGAGGGAATATTAGCAATAGTAGTTGACAATGAAAAGTAATCTTATGGGAAAGGCAATGAATGATGTACTCTGAAGGAAGCCTACAGTTAGCTTTTGTCATGCTGCTAATCTCCATCATGTTAGCTTTTGTCGTGCTGCTAATCTCCATCATGTTAGCTTTTGTCATGCTGCTAATCTCCATCATGTTAGCTTTTGTCATGCTGCTAATCTCCATCATGTTAGCTTATGTCATGCTGCTAATCTCCATCATGTTAGCTTATGTTATGCTGCTAATCTCCATCATGTTAGCTTTTGTCATGCTGCTAATCTCCATCATGTTAGCTTATGTCATGCTGCTAATCTCCATCATGTTAGCTTTTGTCATGCTGCTAATCTCCATCATGTTAGCTTTTGTCATGCTGCTAATCTCCATCATGTTAGCTTTTGTCATGCTGCTAATCTCCAATATGTTGCGTGAAACTTGTCAGTGTCTTCAAGAGGGAGCTTAACAGACACCTGTAGTCAGTACCTGACCAACGGGCTGTGGTTCGCGCGTTGGGTTACGTGCGACCGGCAGTAACAACCTGGTTGATCAGGCCCTGATCCACCGCGAGGCCTGGTAAGGGTGTTGACCCACGGTTCACTCTCCAGGTAGACGCCAGGTAGGCGCTCGTCCATACTACATGAAAAATTCCTTATACTGTATTATCTTTTGATATTCAGCTTCATATGCTCCTTACTACAGAAGACAGATAGATGCAACATATTCTTTATTAGAGTTGCTTACTTCTCCTTTGAAAGCAAACAAAAAAAAAACATGCTTGGTAGAAAAAAAGCGAGAACACTTTTGGAATCAGCATCAAAAAATCTATATAGGATATCGAAAATTATCAAAAATAAAAATTCTTTCTTGTCTGCCATGCATTAATTATCAACCTGGCCAAAGATTAGAGATTTCTAAGGTTATCACTAGTGAGAGGTAAGTAGTGATTACGTAGCATGAGGAGGTAATCGTAGAGAGTGGTTAAAGTTAGGTAGAAATAAGAAGGTAGAAGAAGTATATGTGGACAACTACTTTTCCATTTACATTGCTTCTGCTACCTTCTTATTTCTACCTATACAGGTGTTGCAGTATTACCTCTACTACTACTTCTACCACAACCATTACTAGTTCCACTTTACTACTACAAGTACAACTACTTCTACCACTATTACTAACACTACCTCCACTTCCGTTGCTTCCCTTCTCGCTTCAGCGTGACATGTGAATGGTCGAAGTCTGACCAAGACGACATTGAATCAATACTTTCCCTCTCCGGGATGAGTGCTTGAGCAAGACTCATCCATCCCATCCGTCCATTTTTATCCAAATAACGAAAGGTGTTCGGAATCATAAGACCATAAGAACATGCAAACATGAAAACAGACAATATTCACTATAAGTAAACAGTTCCATAGTAAATAAATCACTTTCCCATTACCTTTGTCTCTCAGTAGTGTAAGTTTTACAGACTTTAAGCAAAGCATTAATCCACAAAAAAACATTCTTCATCAATCAGAACCCTCCTAGTAGAGACAAAGGTTTACAGCACATGGGAGTGCATAACGCAGCACATGGGAGTGCATGACGCAGCACATGGGAGTGCATGACGCTGTTGTGATCATAGCAGACACGGGTCACGGAGTCGGGGAAAATAACAGAAACAACTTTGGGAAAAAGTCTGATAGTTACAGTGAACGCAGCATCGACCAACGCAGCCACATGAAGGACTGCTCATTACTTCTGTCCACCACAATTTCTGTCGTCTTATTTTTTTTTCGTTTTTCTTCGCTGACCGAATTTTCTAGGTAATGATTCGAGATAGAAGAGAGAAGCATACGACGACGTTTCGGTTTGTCTTGGACCATCTACAAGTCACACTAACATGAACGATAGAGGGAGCCAGTATATATAGGCGAGCGAAATGGAGGTACTACTAGTAGTAGTAGTAGGGAGAGTAGTGTATGTGGGTCAAGATATAGTAAGGGAGAGTGTAGGGTGAAGACAAAGGTACTGGCAAAGGTAGTAAGAAAAGAAGTAGTAATAGTAGTAGTAATAGTAGAAGTGTGGTCAGTCAAAGGAGAAGAAAAATGAGCACTGCGGGAGAGCTAAGAACCCACACGGGGTAGGATCAAAAACCCCCAGGGATAAAAATGAAGGACAGGACACCCTAAGGCAGAAAAATTAAAAAGAAAGAGAAAGAAAAAGTAGGAAATGAGAAGAGGCAGAGAGGGAAGAAGAACAAATTATCAAGTTAAGTCACGTGTGTTCTGGAGTTTAGAGCATTTGACAGTGTTATGAGAAATGAAGGCATCTACAGAGATAAAGACAGTACTAAGATTCATATAAGGAAATTTGTGAATAAGGGATAATTCAAGAAGACGGCGACTGTGAAAGTAAGAAGTAGGGAAAATAGTTCTAGCAGAGGACCAGTCAATAGGATGACTATGATCTCTAACATGACAGTAAAAACCATTATTAGTGTCGGCAAGTCTAACACTACTTTTGTGCTCCTTGAGTCTGTCAAAAGAACGCGACCACTTCCTCCAAAGTACTGAAAAAGACAAGAGTAACAAGAAACAGAGTATTCACCAGGGGCATCTATAGCAGGAGGAGAGGTACGAACTAGATTACTGCGAAGGGAGTTAGTTTGGAGAAAAGTAGGTTTGATGTCTTAGGAACGGAGAGAGTTGTTGAGATTAGAAAGACTGGAAATATAGGGAAGGCAGAGAACAGAAGATTTCACAGGAGCAGAGAGTTTGGGAAAGAAGAAAGTCCGTCTAGCTCGTGAGAATGCAGCGTTAATGAAATGGGAAAGGTATCCAAGACGAGAGAACGAATTACGAAGAATGGAAACTTCCGATTCAGGGAACTGAGGGTCACAAATACGGAGGACACGGAGCATGGTAAGAAAAGTTATGAATATACTTGCCACTGTGCAAAGGTTTGCGATAAACGGAAAAAGTAAAGCCCGTAGCCGATCGGTGGACAAGTACATCAAGGAAAAGAAGCAAAGAAATAGATTCCCATTCTGCCTTCTCACGGGCTGAACGGACTTTCTTCTCCCAAACTCTCTACTCCTGTGAAAGCTTCTGTTCTCTGCCTTCCCTATATTTCCAGTATTTCCAATCTCAACATCAAACCTACTTAAACAAACCTACTTTTCGCCAAACTAACACCTATCGAAGTAATCTAGGTAGTACCTCTCCTGCTATAGATGCCCCTGGTGAATAATCTATTTCTTGATCTTCTTGTCTTCTTCAGTGTTTTTTTTTACTGTCATGTTAGAGATCATAGTCATCCTATTGACTGGTCCTCTGCTAGAACTGTTTTCCTTCGTCTTACTTTCACAGTCGCCGTCTTATTGAATCATTCATTATTATGCCGTAGGGTTTCCTGTCCTTCATTTTCCCTGACCTGTGTTGGTCCTGCCTTGTGTGAGTCCTCCCCTGTGTTGGTCCTGCCCATGTGGGTCCTCCCCTGTGTAGGTCCTGCCCGTGTGGGTCCTCCCCTGTGTTGGTCCTGCCCCGTGTGGGTCCTTCCCTGTGTTGGTCCTGCCCCGTGTGGGTCCTCAGCTCTCCTGGAGTGCTCCTCTTTCTTTTCCTTTGACTGACCCCACTACCACTACTTCCTTTCCAATTATTTTTGTCTCCACCCTTCACTCCTCCTTTCAATTTATTTTCCCACATACACCACTTTCCATTCCACTACTAATACTACTACTACTACTACTACTACTACTACTACTACTACTATTACTACTACTACTACTATTACTACTACTACTATTACTACTACTACTACTACTATTACTACTACTACTACTACTATTACTACTACCTCCTTTTCCAACCTTACCTCTACCACTACTACTACTACTATTACTACTACCTCCTTTTCCAACCTTACCTCTACCACTACTACTACTACTATTACTACTACCACTACCTCCTTTTCCAACCTTACCTCTACCACTACTACTTCTCTTGGTCTCGTCTCTGCTCGCCTTTATATACTGGCTCCCTCTCTCGTGTTAGTGTGACTTGTAAATGGCCCAAGACGGACCGAAACGTCAAAAGCTTCTCTGTTCTATGTGCGGGTTATTTCTCTATTGTTCCAGTCATGTTGTCTTGCCTTTTTGTTCTTCTTGATGATTCGAGATTGTTTTTTAAATAATTTCTAGTTAATGTTTCCAGGCTTCATATATTTAAGAGGTTACTCAAATGCAAGTTAAAATCTCTTTCTCCAAATATTTGGAGATGTGCTTCTCCCTATCGACAGAATATTAATAATAATTATAATTATGATGATGATAATAATAATAATAATAATAAAAAATAATAACAATCATATAAATAAAATGAGTATAGGGTCAGGTAAGAGGTGAATGATGGGCTTCGGAGGTGATGTGTAGGTTTATTGGTGTTCTTGGTTACAGGCAGTGTGTATGATTGTCCTGGAGGGCCAGCCTTGCGAGGGAGAGAGAGGGCTGTTGTCGGTAGGTCGGGTCAGCACAGAGGGAGAGACAGCATCTCGCAGCCTGAAGACAGGCATAAGGCCGCGAGATGGCAGCACTGGTCTGTGGGGACACTCCCCTAGCGGCAGGCATGGGAAACAGTAATGGAGTAGGCATATCCAGCTACATCGCTCGGCTGTGTAACCTACGTTCGTCCTCGACCGTGTCAAGTGACTCAATAAAACTCGCAGGAACTGGGCACAAACACAAAGTATAAAACATATATACAATATATGTAAACTTTTGTAAATTTCAGTTGTTCTTATATTGCTACAAGGTATTAAATACAGCCCACAAACGCGTGACTGTAATTCTGAGTGACGAACCACAGATGACAAACAATTTCCAGGCAGCAGGTGTTATTAGTAATCTTGAAAATATTCCAGATCTAAAATGGATGCCTGAGTTAGGCTAGATTTTTTTTTTACGATTTCAAGACCAATGAAATCGTAAAAAAACGAATGAAACTGGAAAACTGTCGTACTATCATGAATTCATGAGAAAAGTGGCATTATGGGACAAATGGTACGTATAATCATTGTACACACAATGTGTATGTATCATGGTACACTTCGTCTGTATGCAGTATTATACAACGTCAACTTATATGAGGGTAGGCAGTGTCTGTATGCTTACGGTACACAGTGTGTGGATATATCATGCTACAGAGTGTATCATTGACAGCAGAATTTGTAAGCTTGCTAGAAACTTTGTGAATCATTGTACATAACACATATAATAATCAGAGTACACAGATTATATATCATAGTAAGAACGAATCATGATTCACCGTGTGAATGCATTATGATAGGCAATGTGTGTGTGAATATGACGGTGCACAGTGTGTGTGAATATGACGGTGCACAGTGTGTGAATATGACGGTGCACAGTGTGTGTATGTATCAAGGGGCACGTCAGTTCCCCTGTTTTCTAATATTATTTTTTTCCCCTATAATCTACCTTGTCCATATCATTCATGGTATACCTTAATAAATCTTTGATGACAATTGTCAACACCTCTGCAACACAATTGTCATCAAGCAGACAAAGCAAATGCAATAGTATTTATGGACAAGGTAGATTATAGGGGAAAAATAGACAAGATATTAGGAGACAAGGGAACTCACGCGCCTCTTAAAGTTCCCTTCTTCAGTATATAATAAGCCCTAACAGGTTCTGTAATGTTATTTTGTTTTGCTAAAACTTCAGTGTCAATTAGAATATATTCAAATAATATCTTACTTCGTGTGTATTCAAAGGTCTTCATGGGATCAGTTATATTCTCCTTTGTTCATGGAAAACCAATTTTCAGAATTTAATTAATCAATATACATATACTGTTGTTGCAACAATTGCAAAGAGAATTCTGAGTTGCTGTGTGGTTATTTTTGTACTCGTATCCCTGGCCATCAAGCGGTAACTATCCCAACAAAATGTTACTCAATTGTCTCTTTCCACGACCACTGTAATTGTTGCAAAACGTTCACAGTAGTGCCACCTCCCAGTATACACAGCTTGCAGTATTACCACCACTCCCACCATTACTACACAAACATAACTAGTATTGCCACCACAAACACTATGCACAAGTAATTCTATTAGTTCGACCACTCGACGCAAACTCCAGTATTAACAACACCAATGACAGTAAAACCTCTAGCAGTAACTCACTAACAACTGAAACTGTCAGTTACGAGTTGACTGCTCTGAAAGCTTGTGGTATTTTGTGGAAATACTTACTTTTTTTTCAAAGAAAAAAAAACATTGCTAAAAAATAACATAAATAACAGATTAATTAATTAATACGACTTAATTGCATTGAAATCATGTCAACGACACAAGGGTCATTAAGTCAGCTTCTCACTTTATCATCCCTAAGTATACTTTTCGATATATAAATATTATATAAATATTATATATATATATGTCGTGCCGATTAGGTAATTTTTTCAGTTCAGACTCTCAGGTAAGGACCCACTAGGGGCGAGGGGGAAGTGGGGACAGACGAAGAATAGCCGGTGAGAGGAAGAGCTGAAGTAGAAGAGAAAGAGTCAGGACTAAACCCAACAGTCTAACTACCGATTAGGTAAAACTTGCTATTTTGGCTTAAATAGCAACGATCACCTTGCCATATAAGACAAGTGAAAATTTGTGTATGCAATAATTTCGCCAAAATCATTCTGAACATAACGAAAAAAATATATTTCATTGTGTTTCTTTATTATTAAATTAATGTTAACGTATCTAAAATATATTTAGTTGGGTTAGGCTAAATTAAATTGCGCTTGTTGTAATAAGGTTAGGTAGGTTTTCAAAGTTTCTCTTGGTACAAAATTATAAATTCTTACATTAACATAAATGAAAAAAATATATCTCTAATCGTATAAGAGAAATTTTTAGAAAGGACTTAATTTTAGATGAGTTTTATATATTTTTTTTATTAACACATCGGCCGATTCCCACCAAGGCAGGGTGGCTCGAAAAAGAAAAACTTTCATCATCATTCATTCCATCACTGTCTTGCCAGAGGGGTGCTTTACACTACAGTTATAAAACTGCAACATTAACACCCCTCCTTCAGAGTGCAGACACTGTACTTCCCATCTCCAGGACTCAAGTCCGGCCTGCCGGTTTCCCTGAATCCCTTCATAAATGTTACTTTGCTCACACTCCAACAGCACGTCAAGTATTAAAAACCATTTGTCTCCATTCACTCCTATCAAATACGCTCACACATGCTTGCTGGAAGTCCAAGCCCCTCGCACACAAAACTTCCTTTACCCCCTCCCTCCAACCTTTCCTAGGCCGACCCCTACCCCGCCTTCCCTCCACTACAGATTTATACACTCTCGAAGTTATTCTGTCTCGTTCCATTCTCTCTACATGTCCGAACCACCTCAACAACCCCTCCTCAGCTCTCTGGATAATAGTTTTGGTAATCCCGCACCTCCTCCTAATTTCCAAACTCCGAATTCTCTGCATTATATTCACACCACACATTGACCTCAGACATGACATCTCCACTGCCTCCAGCCTTCTCCTCGTTGCAACATTCATCACCCATGCTTCACACCCATATAAGAGTGTTGGTATAACTATACTCTCATACATTCCCTTCTTTACTTCCATGGACAAAGTTCTTTGTCTCCACAGACTCCGAAGTGCTCCACTCACCCTTTTTCCCATATCAATTCTATGATTTGCCTCATCCTTCATAGACCCATCTGCTGACATGTCCACTCCCAAATATCTGAATACATTCACCTCCTCCATACTCTCTCCCTCCAATCTGATATCCAATCTTTCGTCACCTAATCTTTTTGTTATCCTCATCACCTTACTCTTTCCTATATTCACTTTCAATTTTCTTCTTTTACACACCCTACCAAATTCATCCACCAACCTCTGCAACTTCTCTTCAGAATCTCCCAAAAGCACAGTGTCATCAGCAAAAGCAACTGTGACAACTCCCACTTTGTATTTGATTCTTTATCTTTTAACCCCACACCTCTTGCCAAGACCCTCGCATTCACTTCTCTTACAACCCCATCTATAAATATATTGAACAACCACGGTGACATCACACATCCTTGTCTAAGGCCCACTTTTACTGGGAAATAGTCCCCCTCCCTCCTACACACTCTAACTTGACCCTCACTGTCCTCATAAAAACTCTTCACTGCTTTCAGTAACCTACCTCCTATTCCATACACCTGCAACATCTGCCACATTGCCCCCCTATCCACCCTATCATACGCCTTTTCCAAATCCATAAATGCCACAAAACCTCTTTACCCTTATCCAAATACTGTTCACCTATATGTTTCGCTGTAAACACTTGGTCTACACACCCCTACCTTTCCTAAAGCCCCCTTGTTCATCTGCTATCCTGCTTTCTGTCTTACTCTTAATTCTTTCAATAATAACTCTACCATACACTTTACCAGGTACACTCAACAGACTTATTCCCCTATAATTTTTGCACTCTCTTTTGTCCCCTTTGCCTTTATACAAAGGAATAATACACGCTCTCTGCCAATCCCTAGGTACCTTACCCTCTTCCATACATTTATTAAATAATAGCACTAACCACTCCAAAACTATATCCCCACCTGCTTTTAACATTTCTATCTTTATCCCATCAATCCCAGCTGCCTTACCCCTTTCATTCTATCCACTGCCTCACGAACTTCCCCACACTCACAACTGGCTCTTCCACACTCCTACAAGATGTTATTCCTCCTGCCCTATACACGAAATCACAGCTTCCTGTCTTCATCAACATTTAACAACTCCTCAAAATATTCCCTCCATCTTCCCGATACCTCTAACTCTCCATTTAATAACTCTCCTCTCCTATTTTTAACTGTCAAATCCATTTGTTCCCTAGGCTTCCTCAACTTATTAATCTCACTCCAAAACTTTTTCTTATTTTCAACAAAATTTGTTGATAACATCTCACCCACTCTCTCATTTGCTCTCTTTTTACATTGCTTCACCACTCTCTTAACCTCTCTTTTTCTCTCCATATACTCTTCCCTCCTTGCATCACTTCTACTTTGTAAAAACCTCTCATATGCTAACTTTTTCTCCCTTACTACTCTCTTTACATCATCATTCCACCAATCGCTCTTCTTCCTTCCCGCACCCATATATGTCGTGCCGATTAGGTAAAACTGGTCAATTAGCAAGAACTCATCTAAAATTAAGTCCTTTCTAAAAAAAATTCTTATACGTTTAAAGATATATTTTTTTCATTTATGTTAATGTAAGAATTTATAATTTTGTACCAAGAGAAACTTTGAAAACCTACGTAACCTTATTACAAGAAGCGCAATTTAATTTAGCCTAACCCAACTAAATATATTTTAGATACGTTAACATTAATTTAATAATAAACAAACACAATGAAATATATTTTTTTCGTTATGTTCAGAATGATTCTGGCGAAATTATTGCATACACAAATTTTCACTTGTCTTATATGGCAAGGTGAGCGTTGCTATTTAAGCCAAAATCGCAAGTTTTACCTAATCGGCACGACATATATAAACATATATATATATATATATATATATATATATATATAT